>BQNB010063465.1:0-35671 GCA_026074375.1 Tanacetum coccineum | reverse complement strand
AACTCAATTAGGACAAGGCGCAAGGGGAAGGAAATAATGGCTGAATTCTCTGGTACACCCGCTAATGAAAAAAAAGGTGGTTGTTACCAATTACAGAAGAGCCATTATTAATGGTAAAGCTAAAAAGGTTGAGGTTGCGGATGTTCAGGAATCAAATGTGAAGGTGTGTAAATTAACTTGCTAATCTAAACGAATTCTAGTTAAATATCCATGTTGCCTTTACTAACTTTAAAATGTTTATAAATTTAAAATGCATGCTGAGTATTTTTAATGATTACACATCCATGTTGCTAAAGTCCTGTTGCTACTTCATCAGTTCAAGATTTTGAGTATCTTGATATTTTCTAACTTCAATGGAACCAAACTTAGTTGTTTCATTTTGATTCTGAATTTGATGTTAAAAGATTGTATGATGTTGCAAGAAAATTTATTAAGTATTGTAATATTTTTGTTGTCCTTTATCATTTTGAGTTAACACTTGTTGTTTATGATTAGGAAAGACCAGACTTGTTATATACATTAATCTGCATTTTATGAAAATTAGTATTTCCATTCCATACTCAAATCATACATAATATACTTTGATGTATAAACTTTTGTAAACCATTAAGGTTAGTGTTATATCTTTTGAAAATTACCACTTGTACAAAATTAGCCCACATTTTACATTATGTGGAGGCAAATGTACTTAAATGTAAACAATTCACTAAATACCACTATATCAAGCACACAGCTTGGTATTACCACTAAAGCAAATAAGTACAAAGTAGATAGTAATTACAGCTTGTTATTACCACTAAGCAAATAAGTACAAAGTAGAGATAATTTTTGTTCAAGAGTGCATAAGTACAAAAACAAGTATGGATGATTGGTCAGGAACAACAGCAAAGTCTTTTTCTAACCCTATTTATGCTTATTTTGCCAGGTATTGAATTATGTTTTTGATTTTGTATTAGTTATGTTGTTCAAATTGTTTAATATGTGTAACTTTTTAACTTACAGGACAAATGAACTACCTGAAAGTTATTTTGTGTTTGAAGTTCACTATGATGATGTTTTCAGTGAATACCCTCTAAGGTATGAACATGGGAGCACCTTAAATCTAAAGTTAAGTAAGTCAAATAAGATGCTTTTCTCTAAGATGCTAGATATGTTGTCCTACAAATTAGAATGTCAGATTTGGGCTATCTTTGTCTGTTCTCCTAGATGCATCCTAGGTGAAGGTTTAACAATTATTAAAGATGATGGTGATATGAAAAAACTTTATGCTATAGCTGAAAAGTATGGCTTAGTTAACTTGTATATTGCCCATATCCCTGAGAACTTAGCAGAATATTATTTTAAAATTTTGACTTTATATGCGTCTGATGAAGAAGTGAAGTCTAAAGTTAAAAGTCATGAAAAAAGAAAGCTAGATGCTTCTGCTATGTCTCCTCAAGAACTTGTTGAATGGGCAGAACAAGAAGCTGGTTCACCTTACCTAAGAACTCCCCCTGTTAACCAAGAAGATAAGGTATTGAATTCCTATGTAAGAATCTGTTTGGGGATTTTTTGCATTGTGACAGTGTAGATGATGAGATAGTCTTACATGATAATTGGAAATATGAAGGCTTGTTTGTAGATGGTCCCATAGATGTTGGAGGTCCTTGTACATTATGTGATTCGGTACATGAATGTGTTTTTGAGAAAGGTGATTCACTTCCAATTATGGATAAGGAATGTTTTTCAAACAATGTTGTATTGGATGATGTAGTCCCTGATAATAGAAAATCAATGCCTTTATTATTGATGAAGAAGGGTAGAAATAAGGTTAGTGTTACTAGAAAGTCAAGATGTCGAAACAATTCAAAGACTTTTAGGTTAAGGAAAGGTTTTGGGAAAAGAGTTGCATGTGGAGCCAATACTCGAAGGTTGGGTGGTTCACCTAGTTTGAATGTGCATGTGGTTGATGAAGTTTCACAAGTTACGAAACAAGGATCACTATCAGCTGGATCCTCCAACACAGAGGATAAAGATTTAGGATCACTGTCAACTGGATCCTTAAACACAGACGATAAAGATGTAGAAAAAAGTAACTAGGTAACTTTTTATGTTTCATCGCATCTTCCCTTATAAGTATGGGTATGGTTCATTAAAAACAACTTATTATCTATGTAATCTTTTGTAAGAAGATGGTAGTTGTGCACAAAGTATATATTAAGTATAGTCTGTTGTCGTTATATGTATGTTGTGCACAACAATTACCATCAACTTAGTGTTCTATGTACTTCTGCGTATTTTGTAATCTAAATTAAGAAGCACATATTTTGTTAAATTAGTATTACCCATAAAAGTTAGGGAAAATTGGTTTAGTTATATAACCAAACAAATTAGCGTTAAATCCGAATTCAAAGTTTAACACACAGTAGTTGAAACTACAATAACACAAAGTAATGGCCCACCTAGTTTAAGAAGTTGTTTGGAGTTAGCCACTGCGACAAACCGTTGATGTGCAGGTTTGCTGATTCAGTATTATGCTGATACATAAAGTACTGATGTGTGTATTCTGTAGAATTTGTAACGTGTTGTGGCTCATACATCTGGTACTGTTCATAGACATTATGATTTCCATCCTAGTGTGTCTCACTCCGGTAGTTGTTTCCTTGACTTGAGTTTGCCTGCTGTGTACACTTCTGTTTCTTTGTAACCATGTTCTGTATACTTGTAACTAATAACAATATAAAGTATCTTTTATAATATAATACTTACTTGTATTTTAGGTAAAGGTACACTACAAGAAGTTCAGTTGTGTCCCTTGACACCACACCGTCCACACTTATTAATAATCGGTCCCTCCCCTTGTGAACGAATGCGATCTCTGTTTTTGGGTCTATCAGATTGTTTCTTACCCATATCAGGTGGCAATACTTGTTGGATTTCATTAGGAATTTCCCAAGTAGAAACATCTGTCACAGGAAAAAACAATCATGCGTATGTACCCTTAATTGTTTTATTCAAAAACCAAGGTTTTGCCAACTGGTTGACAGAAGTTAAACCGTCAACTCTAGCCACTACACAAACGTGACCACATGGTAACCCCGATAACTGCCATCTACGACACGTACATTCACCTTTCTTCAAATAAACTGTATGTATTCCTTGGTTGTCCCGAACCTGATACATGTTGTTCTTTAGGATCCCTCTAACACTCCAATTTGAGCTCTTTAAGTATCAGTACTTTATCTTTGCACTTGCCCAAGGTGTAAGTTCGTCATCCGGTGTATCTAACATTTTAATTAGTACAAGGTAAGAAAAACTATGTTTCATACTATTCTGAACTGAATAGTTAGTAATAAAGATTACTTTATACCTTCATATTTTTGTCGACGTTCATAATACCAGTCTCGAAGAAGTTGTCTAAACCAATCCATCAGAGACGTTATTGGAATTTTCCTCACGGTTTTTGTTAATGAATTTATTGATTCAACGGAGTTTGATGTCATATAGTTGTATCAATTTGCAGGGCACTTTGCCCGAGACCATTTCTCAACTCCTGCTTCAACTAGTTTTTGGTGTGCATCAGGTCGCACAGCATGAATATCAGTCATAAGTTTTTCAAAATCCTGAACCGTGTACGCTTTGCATGTCTTCCAGTATAACTCCTTATACTTATCACTTTGCATACCACAATTTATCATCAAATGACGACAACAATAACCATGAAACGAGTTAGGAAAAACAGTGTTACATGCAAGTGTAATTGCATAATGTATGTATGATATTATTGTTAAATTTGGAACTTCACCTATGCACTCTTTAAGCTTTCTCAGAATCCATGTCCATGACTCACCGGTTTCACCTTGCGACACACCGGTGGCAATAGGTATAATTTGATTGTTTCCATCCATGCCAACAGCCACAAGATTTGTTCCTAAGTAAGTCCCTTTCAAATGTGCGGCATCAATTATAATCAACGGCCTCATATAGCATAAGAAACTCTTGATCTATTACAAGATAAACGTTTAAAAGTCATTGACGATATAATAATAAATTACAGAGAATATAATAATAAATTACAAACGCAAATCTTTTAAAACACCCATGTTAATGTTTTTCCTCTTATAAACATATGTTGTTTTATATATGTATGCGAATAAGGTAACATTTGAACCTTTTTTGGAATGTTTGTAATAACTATTAAGTATTTAAGTTATGTTTTGGATGTTTCAAGAAACAACAACATTTTTGGAACATCAGAATTGTAAAGAATAGCCAAATAATCATAATAAATATAATCGTTAACAGGGAAAAGAAAACATAAATAGCCATTTTAGAATATGCTTACCGCAACACCGAACCCTATGAAACACATCTTAAAACGTCCTTCATCGTCTGTATCAATGTCTGTAACAGTGCCTTCATTTTCCCTCTTTAAGTTATAACCATAAAAAGGCAACTAAGCAAATGATTCAATAGGACATCCTTGAGTTGATGCCAATGCGAGTTGTTTACCCGTCCAAGCCTTCTTGTATGAAATGTATACATTCTATTAGATTAACATTCATGGGCTATGTCTCTTGGTGTTAATACCTTTTAACATCCCTAACTTATTGTATTATTAATTTACTCAACAATTTGAAGAACAGAATTATTGATATGGAATTGATTTGGGTCTTAGAACATGTATGATTGTCGGTTTATGTTTTGTTTGTTATGCGCCAATTTAGTACGTTTCTTAACCACTAATGAAGATTGTACAAAAACAATATGGTTGGAACACATTCCACGCCATTTCCGTTCAGTACTTGATTTAAGACTTTACATTGTTCCTTCCCTTAAACATTTAATAGCTATCTCATAGTTGCATGCTGCCTTGTCATCATCAAATGTATAATGTTTGGTGAATTTAACTCTATGCTTTGACTCACTAACTAGTGTAGGTGCATGGGGTGGGAATGGAACAAACATAAGTGGGTTTTTTTCTTTCCATTGATGAATAAAATATGGGTTTTGAAACACTGGAACATTCAGATCTATGTCTACAGGTTTTGTATCTGAAGACTGAGTTACCTGTATGGTTGGTTCACCTAGTTTGATGTATAGTTTTTTGACCTCTTCTCCAGATACTTCATTCACAAAATAACATACATCATCGTCGTCAATTATGTTGATGTGGTTAGAACCAATGTTGTAGGATAAACATATTTGGTTACCATCAGCAAGCTTGAACTTCTTCTTCACATAACGAACTAGATTCGAGTAATTGACATCATTTGGGAGTAACACACGGTATTCTAATTCTTCATAAACTAAAAAGACCTTGAATTTGAGAGAAGTCATTTGGTTTTGTTATTCATGTAATACAGTTCTTGAAGCTCATGTATATATAGAAGTTAATGTAGCAAACCAATAAAGTACAAGTATTAAAGTTTGGAGTTAAACACATTCACCTACTAGTTTCATAAATTACAAGAAATTAGTAAACAAATTTATATTATGTTGTATATAATTTACAAAAAATTAGTAAAAAAATTTATATTATGTTAGTAAATGTATGGTTATAAGATTGAAGTATAATAGTATGTGTTACTAAACACCTTTAGATTATGTTGTATATAATTTAACATGTTAAATGCAAATGAAAAATAAAGTCACCAAGTTTCAACTAGTGAAAATTCATTTCACCAAACAAGGTTACACTATCAGCTGTGTTTTATGTGTTTTGTATGGGGACACCACAATGCAAATTTAGTACAGACAAGGTTACATCCATTGCACCAAACAACAAGGTTACATTCAGCAAGTTGAAAATTCATTACAAACACCCTAAACCAAGTCTAATTCATGACAAGAAAAACATACAACAAAGCCAAAAACAACGGTTACATCATCATAAAAAGCAAACATCAACTGATTTGCAAAACCTTGGCCAAATCCACATAATACATCTGCATAAACATTTGCCTACACAATAAAGTGAACAATATGGGTGAGCGGCCAGCATTAGTGATTCTAAGTTCTCACCAACAAAGAACGAACCAACATTTCCTTGGATATCCACATACTGGAATGATTGTGAGTTTTCCATGTAAACTTGAACCCTGTGACCCATAACGTCGGCAGTAGCTGCTTCACCTATAGGTTTGTCTTGGTTATTAAAACCTAGTAATTTTGTAAAATGATGGGTGGGCATGGTCATGATTGCCGGAAAAGATGTTATAGAACCACCATTAATTGATAACTGGCAACACACAAACACATAGTATGCAGGTGTAGGTATATTTCCAGAAAGTACAAGAGAGTTTCGAAGTTTGGAAACATATAACGGAGAATCAAGACCCCTCATTAAAAGGTTTGGTATGGCAATTTCTTGAAAGCGGTGGTTTATCATATCAAAGGAAACTAGTAGGTAATGCTTGTAACTATCATCGCTATCGCCAAAAACCCTTTCATAACCTAAACAATAAATGTATTCACCAACAACAGCTTGTGTTGACCGTTTGAATCGAATTGATTCGCGGGGCAAACGGTTCATGTCAAGTTGGTACCATCTTAGAGCGCTAAGGGTAAATACATGAACAGACCAATTTCCTTCGCCGGAGGACGGGTATGAAAATTTTAAAACGATGGGGTCTAGATTGTCAGGACGGATACCAAATCCTAAAAGAATTTTAGACTCATCTGGTTCACTAGTTGGGAAAAAAACCCCAACCTTTTTTCTAATCGATGGGTTTGCAATACAAACCATCATGTTATTACCATATGAAAAATACAAAATCCCGTTAGAAGTACCAACAGGTTTCAGATTTGATACATGGAGGTTTGCTAAAGCTGGGGTGTGGATTAAATTAGCATCAACATATATCATATAACCTAAACGACCATGATTATAGGTCAAATAATATACATCATTCACAGAGTTACGAACACCGTAATTAAAGAAGAAGACGGTTGAGTCTATGTAAGACTTCTAAGACTTAGAAACAATACGAAACTGTAGCAAAGACTTCACTGGAAGTCTGTTCATAATCTCCATTTGCATTTCAAACGGAATGTAGTCAGACATAATTTTTAAACTTTGAGTTCTTTGATAATGGGTGTTTTGGGTATAGATTCAAACTGTATTTTGTAAATAATGAAAGTGAAATAGAATACTTAATTATATTCAACCCACACTCATTTAAGACAATTTACCTAACTTACTGGCACTATTTAGTGTTGATGTACTTTGTTGTAGTTGTTAAATTGTAGAGTTTGTGAAACAATCCCCATATTTAATTATAGGACTCACAAAGTTTGCATTTTTACATAATGAGTTGGTATGTACCTTGATTAAATATTTGGGATTTTTCTGCTTCAATCTTGTGGGTCCAAAAGTATTGAAGGATCCGTTCACGATAGGCAAGCGCTGTTTGTAGAAGCTCATGGACTAACAATGGTAGGTTACGGCTCAATCTGTATAGAAAAATACACACCCAAATACCACAGTCCCTTACTGCATTAGCACCGGAATGATGAGAAGAATCTGAAGAGATAACGAACCTTTGCGGAGCACCAATGGTTCGAAGGTTAAGACCTGTTGCGGAGTCAGTATGAACTTCATCTTCACGCTCTGGCGTGGCAGATACAGAGGACGTGACAAAGGGCAAGGTTGGAATTGGCTCACCCTGACCTCAACATTCTGTACAGCTCCAACAAGCAACCGCTGAACAACAGACCTGGACTTACCACCTACGGAGGTCACGCTCAGGGTTTTGGGATCCTCCCTTAACTTTTTAGGAGGATGTGAAGGTCCACCAGCATCAAGAACAACTGTTTTTCTTTTTCTTTGATGCTATGGTTGCACAAGAGCTACGTCTTCAACAATAGTCTCCGCAACTTCACTAACTAGGGAAATACCAACACCATTCCCACCACTCGTAGAATCACCCTGCTCTGCTAGGTTACCACTACCACCTTCATCAAATAACCTATCAACACTTACATCCAACTCGCTTTCAGCATGAACAGGAGCAATGGGTAGTAGTGGAACAACACGTCCCACAGTAGTATCCAACAACTTTGGTTCATCTTCAGCACGCTGCCTCTCACCAACCCTCACCTTCATAGGATCGGCAGTCTGGATAAAGGAGAGCAAATCCATTTCTACACGAAAAGAGGAAAGAATAAGACGGTCAGCAAAAATGATAAAAAGGCAAAACATAAGTAAGACATAATAATAAACACCCATCCTCGCCATTTTTATGTAGAAATTAGGGATAAGTATCTTCATCCAAGGTATAGTTACGACTAATTCCTATTAAGCAAAGGAAGGGTTCCAGATACTTATGGAACGGAGCCGATATACGACAAGGGTAGCATAATGTTTCGCATTAAACTCAGAAGACTTTGGAAAAGGGTCCTTCGACACACTTTTGCTAGTATTCCACGGAAAGGAGGCAGGACAAGCAAAAGCGTCAACCCAAAAGAAATGATCGTTCCATCTTTTTAATGAGTCTAATGGTTTGGTGTAACAAACGGCGTCATTTCCATGACGCTTACTGAATGACATCCAGCCTTTGTTTTTAGAGTTCACGTAAAAACAACAGAACAACCCAACCGTCGGCTCAAAGCCATGAACACGGCAAAGGATCTCAAAATGAGACACTTTAGCAGCACCAATAACGGATAATTGGGATATGTGGATGCGATAGTGTCTGGCACGTTAACAAGAAAAGTGGAAATTGGTAATAAAAAATTGGCATACTTAAAGAACCTAGTATATACACCTATTTTGACAGTAGGCATTTCATGAATTGTTTGGTTAGGGCTGGGTAACTGTGGATGAACCTCATTAGGAATATGAAACGTTTTGCAAATTCTTTTGAGAGCTTTTAGAGTCAGAACCGACTTTATATATGTAATACTGCTCATGATGAAAAGTAAGCAAGAATTGGGGCATAACCTAAAAGCCTAAAGTTCTTCGAAATAGGGCAAGAAGGGTACATATTGGAAAAGCTTGAAGAATTTTTTAATAATTATAATTCGAGAAGATAAAAAAGAAAACAATGAAAACCACACTGAGTATTTATACTCTCGGTATAGTAAATGCAAGATTTCTTCATATGCTTCCATGTGGCCATGACCTCCAAGTCAACGGTTAGGATGAGAAGTAAAAGATAGTGATGACAGTTAAGTAAGTTGGACTAACAAGTCAAATCAGTTAGAAGGTGAAAGGCCACGAAGAGACCACGTCACCCACGTCTCATTACCAGAATATAGAAGCGTCGCGGAAGCGCAAGACGTCGCGGAGGTTGAAAAATACCGAAACCTGAGTCTAGTAATGTCTACCGCACGCAACCAAGTCACATGCAATAGACATACTAGACCGGGGGACTTGATGACGTATAATAGGTTTACCAGGCCTCTGGGCCTAAACTATATTTTCATAATGGGCTCCAAGCCCAACGAATGCAAACTAAAATATGATGGGCCAAGATTAAGCCCAGTCTCGTGCTGGCACGACCCGAAAGAGTTAAGCCGGACGTGACAGACCTTCTACGGACTAAGAAACATCCGCAGAAGGGAACCTACATCCGAAAAAACATGACTACTGCAGATCCTTGCCAGATAGGGGGCCTACTTCGGCCTATTTCGACCCACTAACAGATTTGAGCGAAATATTAGGAAAACCTAGTATTGGGCTCACCTATAAAAAGGGGTGTTCTGACACCCCACGAGGTATGATTTTCTGACCACATTTCATACACACATACTCTGACATTCTCTGACAAATATGTTTACTTACTCTTACGTCAGAGTCTAATCGTGGGGTCCGTCCACACGGTAAGACTAACGGTTTATCTTTCGTTGTGCAGAGAATCATATCATTACTTAATTTAGTACAAGATCTCATCCTTGGGCCTGGTCCAACCACTCCTCGGATCCATCTACTTAACCCATTACATATTTTGTACTAACAATATCATGTTTGAAAACCTCATAGAGCGCTGAGGGCATTCTAACTATTTTTATAAGGGCACAACATCTTTTTTCTACTACTTTGACTTTTTTTCCTACATAATTTGAGAACTTTGTTAGGGCGGCGCCCCCCGCTACCATACACATGGCTCCGCCCCTGAATGATAGATTGGGTAGTAACTATAGAGAATAAAAGTTGATAAATTTAGTGACGTGCATGATGAAGCGATATTGTGAATACGATGAGTTTCCATTATTATTAGTTTTATAATTGAACACAAAGTGACAAAACCATGCACCAAGCTGTGTAACAAATTTACAAATTTATAATTGAACACAAAGGCTGTTGGAAATTTAGTGCAATTGTGGAAATTGAATCATACTTAGAAATGAGTTTGTAGGTACGGAGTTTACACCCATCCAGTCACTCATTCTCCCTAACTCCTTTAGTTGTTAGCTTAATGTTTATTAAATGGGCGGTTTCAACATTTAATGTTTGTAACTATACCTATTAAATGGGCAGTTTCAAATTTGACTTAATGACCATAATTATGGTCATGTAACCACTGCATTTATGAAGGAGGTTATGAGATTAACTGGCCAATTAATGCTCATAACTCCTTTTAACCAGGAGTTACAACTCTTTTGATTAAGAGTTGTGACTCGCGCAAACTTACTCCTTATTACATACCAATAAATATAAAGATATATAAATATACAACAAGGATCAGGATCCGCGAAATCAATAAAACCGGAAGCAGTATAGAGTGTTCCCGGGTCGTTATCTCCCAACGAGGCTGGAATGGAAAATCGAATGACGGATTGATAAATGATGTTTGAAAATGACAAGGATATGAATATGATTTGGGGGCTAACACTGATAAGCAAATGCACATAAAAATAAGCAAAGAAAATAAGCTGGAACAAGTGCACCCTGTTTTGGGCTCACAACAACCAACAATCAAAGAAGATAATTTTATGATAATCAATGGCTGCTACTGCTATGAAACACATGACTTCAAACTTTGCCAAGCTTGACAAATTTAAAGGGGTGGACTTTAAAATATGATAGAAACAGCATTGCTTTTCTGGATTTTAGCACATCTGTCTGGTGTATGTGCTTATATCCTATATCTTGAAGATGGTGGTGATGCTACCATGGAACAACTCAAAAAGAGGGCCAAGCGGGACAATGATGACTATGTATGCAGAGGTTTAATCCTCAATGGTATGTCTGATTCTTGTTTGATATTTACCAAAATGTTGAATCTTCCAAAGAACTATGGGATTCCTTGGAGGCCAAATATATGGACGAGGATGCATCAAGTAAGAAGTTTCTTGTTAGTAATTTCACAAATTATAAAATGACTGATTTAAGACCAGTTATTGAACAATACAATGAACTTCTTGGTATACTTAGAAGATTTACACAACATAAAATGAACATGGATGAGGCTATTCAAGTCTCTTGTATCACTGATAAACTCCCTCCTTCTTGGAAAGATTTCAAGCACACCTTAAAACATTTGAAGGAGGATTTAACTCTTGTTGAGTTGGGCAGTCATCTGCGCATTGAGGAGCCCTCAGGGTGCAAGATAGTGACAATCCAAAGGGCAACAATGTTGCTGGTCCTTCAGTTCTCAATATGATGGAGCATAACAACTCCACCAGTTACAATGACAACAAGGGAAAATGTAAACATCATGATAACACAAGGGCTGATCCTGACAAGAAGGCAAACCCTACTTGTTGGAAATGTGGCAAAACTGGTCACATTAAAAGGGATTGCAAAGGTGTTAATGTTGGCAACAAAGCCAATGGTTCAGGCAAAAAGGGTTCAGTGGATGGTTCATCCAACTCACTGAAAGGTCATAATATGTTTAATAAATCTCTTTAGGTTTATTATGTTACATATGTATCTGAAACTTACTTTGTGCAGGATGATGATGCTGCGTGGTGAGTTGACTCAGGAGCAACAGTTCATGTGTGTAAAGATAGATGTTGGTTTAATACTAATGAGTCACTGAATGATGGATCTATTCTTCACATGGGAAATGAGTCAACAGCCCTAGTGCATGGACGTGGTTGTGTAGATCTTAGGTTTAGTTCTGGAAAGATTATTTTGTTGTTTAATGTTTTGCAAGTTTCTAGTATAATGAAGAATTTGGTTTCTAGTAGTGTTTTGAATAATTGTGGTTATAAACAAGTGATTGAATCTAATAAATTTGTTTTATCCAAACATGATGTGTTTATTGGTTTTGGTTATTTAAGTAATCATATGTTCAGGCTTAATATTATCAATGAAAATATTGATTCAGCATTCATGTCAACCTCTAAAGTGAATGATTCAATCCTATGGCATGTCAGACTGAGTCGTATCCACTTTAAAAGGATGCAAGATATGTTAAAGGATGGGTTAATCCCATCTTTTGACATGGACACTGAAAAATGTAAGACTTGCATGCTGAACAAAATAACTAAGAAACAATTTCAAAATGTAAAACGTGAAACGTGAAACTGAAGTTTTGGAGCTGATTCGCAGTGATCTGTGTGATTTACATGCTACTCCCTTGTTAGGGAATAAGAAATACTGTGTGACATTTATTAATTATGCTTCTTGGTTTTGCTATGTTTATTTATTACATTTAAAGGATGAAGCATTAGATAAATTCAAAGTATTCAAAACTAAAGATGAATTACAACAAGGATCCCTGATCAAAAGATTCAGGAGTGATATTGGAGGTGAGTACATGGATACTCTGTATTTTCAGTCTGTTGGTATTATCCATGAAATGACTGCTTCCTATACTCCACAACAAAATGGTATATCTGAAAGGAAAAACAGAGTACTGAAAGAAATGGTTAATTTCATGTTGTCCTACTCAGGACCGAATCAAAGGTTCTAGGGTGAAGTTATGTTAACACCTTGCTATTTATTAAATATTGTTCCTAACAAAATGAACATGATTACCCCTTATGAACTCTGAAGTAAAAGGAAACTAAACCTGAACTACCTCAGGGTTTGGGGTTATAGGGCAGTTATAAGACTCCCTGATCCAAAGCTGAAAACTTTGGGTAAAAGAGGCATTAAATGCATCTTTGGCTTCGTTTGTTTTTCAGAGGTTTTACCTCTTCATCTGCAACCCATATCTGCAGAAGAAGAGTTACATCTGAAGTCTTCATCTACATGAAAAAGAACATTTTTTTGTTCTATTGAACTACGGAGTACTTCTTTCATTCATTTTTTTCTTTATCTTTTTCACTAGTGTTTAGAGGTGGCAAAACATTTCCATCCAAACTTGTTCCCTATAAAACTATGTTGTTCCTATGGGGCCACTTTTGCCATTGGTAGAGTCAACCCAGGGTCTAAACTTTTGTAATTTTGGCATTACAGAAGATTTTGAATAATTCTATCCAGCTTGGATCCTGTAATGCTTGGTTTACCTCTTGGGGTTCTTCTTGTGATAAGAAAACATGCAAACAGACTCAATTCTGAAAGTCTTTTGATTGATCTTTGTTGTACTAAAATAAACATACTTGTGCAGTCTTATTCCTGTAATTCTTCTGGTTTGAGGTGGTGTTCATTATATCTCCAATGATTTGTGAGAGAGGATGATCCTTGTGAATTCTGGTAGTTGGAATAGGACGGACAGGGATATGTGAATCCAAATTAGTCATGTCAGCCTTTGCACCAACATATTCATCATCTTTTTGAATAGTCATCTCTTAAGAGAAGGTATATTTGATCATCAGCCATCCATTATGTTTTACATCAAACAACATCATCCTCTATGCACGCAGCATTAATCTGGTGGACAAATATTAATAGGTTAATGCTGTTATCACTTGGCTTCATTCTCATAATAACTCTTTGCTCCTTTGCACTTTAAACATTATTTCATCCTTCTTTTCCTCTCCCCTGATGGTTTGAATCCAACATCAGGAGAACTCCTTTGAGTTGGACGAATTTAGTAATCTTGAGACCATAATTGGTAGTAGTATGTAGTCTTGGCCAAGTACGTCTTTCTCCCAACTTGTCTGCATCAACATTTTCTTTTGGTACAGGCATTACCATTAGACTGTCCCATACAAACAACTGGCTTATAATTCATAGATTTTATTAGAGTATCAATATCAAAAATGGCAAGTTGGTCTTTATTTTTATATTACTCCTATGCAACATTTTGGTTTAGTTTCAAGGAAAGTAATGTGCATTATTCCTTTCTATTATACTGGTTCTATGTTAAATACTTCTATATGCATTTACTATTACAGACGTACCACAAACGAATCCATCATCAGCCTTCCTTAAAAATTACCTAGGTGTCTATGGTGTTAAGAAATAGTAACAAGACACCCAAATGGTTCTCACTGGAAGCTTAATGGCATGTTGTCTACCTATGAAAAAGTTCATAAGGTATCTGTTGTGAGGCGTAATTACACAATACCCTATTTATTACATAACACACTAGTATTAATCTGCTTCTGCCCAAATGTAGTAAGTAACTTTGAATCAGCAGCATAGTCCTAGCGCATCTATTTGTGTTCGTATTTTTCCTTTTAGCTACTCTATTTTGTTTGGAGTCCTAACCAAACTCTAAGTTCACTCTTAATCCCTTTCAATCTCACAGATGCTTCAATTCTTTACTTTCTTTTTAAAATTCAGTTCCATTATCACATCTTTTTTTTTTTTTATTGTATTATTTTAACTCTTTGATTTTTTGATTATTCTATTATGTTATAAAGACTTAAGGATTTCATTGGTCTCATCCTTAGTTGCTAAAAAGAAAACCCAACTAAATCTACTAAAATCATCTGTGACAACTAGGTAGTACATCATTTTCATTATACTCTTTACAAAAGTTGGACCAAATAATCATCGTGCAACATTTGTAATGGTTGGCTGATTGAACACTCAGTTTTCGTTCTTACAAGAGCTTTATGTTGCTTTATTATTGACAAGCAACACCATGTATGATCTTTTTCATAATCTTGAAGGTAATCCTCTTACAAGATTACCCCTCACAAGTTTGTTCATAGTTTTGAAATTAATATACCCCAGCCTCCTATGCCAAAGATTAGACTCATATAATGTGGCCTTTGTAAAGAGACAAGTTAGACCTCCTTGAGGAACAACATTTCTTAAATCAACACAATACATGTTATCCTTTCTAGGAACTTTAAGCAAAACATGATTTTTATCAGTTAACTTAAAGTCAAAAGACAAAATAAACTCTTCAGTCGTCAGTAAAAAGGGACATGTTCTTTCTTGTTTTATCACACTTTGTGAGGGGACACTGAAGAGGTTAATTAAGCTCCTTAACAAAAGTACACATTTCTAAATACAATTTACTGTCCTGATTTCTACTTTACCTGTATTTTACTCCTTTGAGTTTCCACCAAAGGCAACAAATCCACCATCAATTTCTTCATAATCTGAGAGGTAGGACTTGTTTCCAGTCATGTGCCTAGAGCATCCATTATCTATAACTTTTTTTTTGCAACTCTAGCTGTGGATTGCCCTGCACAAAAAGTAAGAAAATCAGGCTATCTTGAGGACCTAAGCTTAAAACAGGGACTTTGGATATGCTTGGGCATCATAAATAGTCAAATCTTTTAAAATTCATTGATGCACCATTGTGTCTAGAGACATGATCTAAAACTTTGTGCTTTGGTTTCTAGACCCAACATGCTGAGGCCTTAACAACATTAGCCTCATTTCCCTTATTATTACTTACTACTACTTTTGGCCCAGTAGTAGTAACATTTCCCCTAACAGTATTAACTTTTTCATTGAAATTACTGTTCTTATTTGTTGTAAACTTGTTAAAGGGACTACTAACATGTGAATGTGCTCTTTTAAAAACATTTGATGCTGGCCTTGCACAATTCACTGTTGGTCTTTGGTAGAGCAGTATTAATTGGTCTGGCAGTATTAACTGATACTGCTGCTCTTGAAGAGTTTTGCCTAGCAGTATTAAGTGTTTTAAGGCCAGATTTCATTAAGACTGCTCTTGGAACAAAATTTCTTTTTGGATGAGGGTGAGTAATCTTTTGAGAATTCTGGTGATTCACCCTTCTTGCATTGTTCCAAATAGGTTTTTCCACCATTTTCTTTTCATAAAAATCACAATCTTTGATCAAATGGTTAAAACTGCCACATACAAAGCAAGCTTTATTTTTAAACTCAAAATCACTTCCCAATTTCTGAGTCATCAAATTATTCCAGTTTCTCTTGTTACCTCTAGGACTTTGACTATTTTTCCTAAGGTATTTAGCTTCCTCCTCTACCTTTTTAACAGACTCCCTAGATGATTTCACATGCCTTGAAGATTTAACTAAATTTTAATTCTAGCAATTACTGGTTTTCTCTGTTTGGACTTAGACATAATCTCCATCCTTCTTTCTCAATTTCAGATAACCAGTCTTCAATAATTGTTCACTAACAGACTTGGTTTGAATCACTAGTATTAACTTCACTAGTGAAGCTACTTTTACACTATTTACAGATTCACTAAAAACTTATTCATCTTCAACAAAAGTCACCAAATCAGGTTTAACGGGCATAAAGTTCCCATATAGGGAGGGGGAATAGCATGATCACATTCACTTGTTTTGATACTTATTATTCACACAAATTTAATCCACTTCACTATCAGACATTTCAATATCAAACACTTAACTATCATACCCTATATAAATTATTTTTTTTTTTTTACCCCCCAAAATCCAGACTTGAGATTATCACTTATTTGACTATTTAACAGTTTGCTTAGATTCTTAGATGACTTTTCAAACTTTTCTAAGGTAAGTTTTAAATCATCTCTTTCTTTTTTAGCTTTTTCAAATTTCTTTCTAAGCTCTGTTATGGCATTATCTCTTAACATAACATCAAGTTTTAAAATCTTTATGTCTACTTCAAAAATAGCCTCATTCTTTTTATAAACATCTAGTCTAGCCTCTACAGATTCTAGACCTACTTTATAAGCTACTACATTTAATCGAGACTTATTAAAATCTTTTGTCAGATTATCTTAATGTTCTTTAAGAGTTTCATAAGATTTTAAACATGCTTTAGAACAAGTTGATACCTCAGGGTCTGAGCTTGAAAAACTTGAAGAACCTAAAGAAGTATAAGCCATAAGTGCAAAATTTGTTGGACCTTCTTTAGCTTGGTCACTCCAGTCATATCCAAGACCATCACATTGATAAACCAAGGCTTTGGATGTAGTTTCCTCAATAGGGACAGTTCTTCTTGTAGCCTCCTTGTTCCTTTTTACTTTCTGAAACTTCCTGGGGTGCCTGCACTCCCTAGCAAAAATGACATCTTCTGTGGCAATCTATAGATTTCCACTTGGTTCTTATCTAAACAATGGTATCAGTCATTAACACATAGTTTGCTTAATGTCTTCTGGAGAATCTCCTTTTCTCTCATAGACAGCATTGCAATCTGTCACATCAAAATCCATTTCCTTAAATATAACTCATACTTATCACATAAGTAATCTTGATCTTCAAGCAATCTTTATCTTCTTAGCATTAACTCTTCCAGCAGTTGTAATCTTTCAGCAGCATTAACTTTGTATGAGCAGCATTAATTCTGAACTACAGCATTTCCCGTAAATATACACCAACAACACTTAAATGAGCATCACAAGAGTTGTAACTACTTAGGAATATTTTTCTATCCCTTCCATTGGCAATACTAAGTTAAACTAGCAGTATTATCTTTATACTAGCAGTACTATATATACTAACAGTAGTAATTATGAACTAGCTGTACTAACTTTAATACTAGCAGCACTAACTACTTGGTATATATTTTAGCAATGTTTATAACAGTACTGACTTTGTTACTGACAATATAACTTTCCACTAGCAGTCTTAACCACTTAGAGTTTTTGGTTAACAACAGTAACCATTCACTGAGCAGCAGTAAGTCCAAACAGCATCTTGAAGCTTTTAATCCCAATAGTCATGTCTACTTTAAGAGGATGCAAGATATGTTTACAGGACGGGTTAATCTAGTTTTTGACATGGACACTGAAAAGTGTAAGACTTGCATGGTGATCAAAATAAATAAGAAATCCATTTCAAAATGTAAACGTGAAACTGGAATTTTGAAGCCTGATCCTACAGTGATTTATGTGATCTGCATGCTACTCCTTCACTAGGGAATAAAAATACTTTGTGACATTTATTGATGATGCTTCTAGGTTTTGTTATGTTTATTTATTACATTTAAAGGATGAGCATTAGATAATTCAAGTATTCAAAAAAACTGGAGTTGAATTACAACATGGGTCCCAAATCAAAGGATTTAGGAATGATAGGGGAGGTGGGTTCATGGAAACTCTATATTTTTTTGTCTGTGGTATTATCCATGAAACGAATGCTCCTATATCCATTACAAAATGGTATATCTAAAAGGAATAAAATAGGTACTAAATAAGAAATGGTTAATTCCATGTCTGTTACAATTTTGGGCTGAATTTCAAGTGTTATAGGGTGAAGGCTATGTTAACTAACAGCTTGTTAGTATTAAATAAGGTTCATAATAAAAGGAACATGATAACCCCTTATAAACTCTGGACTAAAAAGAAACCAAACCTGAATTACCTTAGGGGTTAGGGGGTTATAGGCAGTTGTAAGACTCCATTTATCTAAAAGCTTAAAAACTTTGGGTGAAAGAGCATTAAATGCATTTTGTTGGTTTGTAAGCATTCCAAGGCTTTTAGGTTCTATATGATTGAGCCTAATGATTTGTTTCAATTATCTATTATAATTGAATCAAGGGATGCTAATCTTTATGAGATAGGTTCTCATCAGTCCCTAGTTCAAGTTCAAGGGACTCCTAATGGAACTAAAGACATTGGTGGTTCAGTGGTCAATAAAGAGGTCACTGAAGAGGTTGTTTAGCAACCTGAACCTGAGCTTAGAAAAAGTAAAAGGAATAGGACTCCAAAGGATTTTGGACCTAAATTTCAATTATACTTAATTGAAGGAACAAGGGATGAGGTCTCTGACCAACACTCCTATTGCTTTAATGTTGAGGATGATCCTGTTAGCCTCAATTTATTGAGTCGAACAAGGAAGCTCGGTCACTCTACGATGGAGCTTCGGTCTTTAATTAGTTAATGTTGTAATAGAATAATATCGGGAATCGGGCTCGATAGTGAATCTAATATTGTATATGTTTTGGGTTTAATCCCAAACAAAACCCGTGCCCGAGTCCTAGTTAAATATCCCTCGCGTCACATTAAATGTGTAGGGGTATATATATAGATATTTTCTTATATGAAAATATCTATTCTCACAAATATCTTATTTTCTAAAATTAAAATCTCTCTCTCTTCCTCTCTCTCTAAAAAAACTAACATCTATTTTTCTAAATAACAAATTTCCCATTTTCTAGTTTCTTAGTTCTTGATTCGTGTTATGAAGTGAAGTAAATCGGGTCCCTACAATTATCACAACAGTTCAGACCTCGCACCACAACGACAAGAGATGTCTGTTGAAAATGTCTCTTCAGGCCTCGTTCCTCAAGGACAAAAGGCGTCAGATTATGACAACTCTGACCCCGTGCCCCCAAGACAAAATGTTGTTCCTACAGCAGAGAAGACAGATTCGTCACAACAAGGGTTGGAATTTCTCTTCAGTCCTTTACTTGAAGAATATTACAATCCAACACACGGTCAAGCTGAGGAAAACAACAATGATCAAGCACCGAATGCATCATTTCAAGAAGTTGAATTTTATCAATCCTTTTTGTACACGGGTACAAGAAATTGGTGAGTCTTCCTCACGCAACATTGATAATACCGATGTGCATTCATTTCAACCACAAAGTCATGATTACCGATGGACCAGAGATCATCCATTAGAACAAGTTCGTGGAAATCCAACCATGCCAGTTCAAACAAGACGACAGCTTGCCACAGATCCTGAAATGTGTATGTTCGCGCTCACGGTGAGTATTGTTGAACCGAAGAACATTAAGGAGGCAATGGCTGATTCTGCATGGATCGAAGCAATGCAGGATGAACTTCATCAGTTCGACAGACTAAAAGTCTAGGAACTAGTCGACAAACCATTTGGCAAGATGATTATAAAGCTAAAGTGGTTATGGAAGAACAAGAAGGATGAAGATCAGACTGTAATTCGCAACAAAGCACGACTTGTTGCTAAAGGTTATGCTCAGAAGCGGGTTATTGATTTTGAAGAATTCTTTGCTCCAGTTGCTCGCTTGGAAGCAGTTCGGATTTTTGTTGCCCACGCAGCATACAAAGTCTTTTCCAATCTATCAGATGGACGTGAAAACGGCATTTCTTAATGGTCCACTGAAGGAGGAGGTTTATGTTGCTCAGCCAGAAGGGTTCGTTGATCCAGATCATCCAGAAAAAGTCTACCTTCTGAGGAAAGCTTTGTATGGATTAAAGCAAGCTCCAAGAGCCTGGTACGATGAACTATCAACCTTCCTGATGTCCAAAGGCTTTATAAAGGTACAATTGACCCAACTTTATTCATGATAAAATACTGGAGATATTCTACTTGTGAAGATTTATGTTGATGACATTAATTTTTGGGTCTACAAACCCTAAATATTCAAAATGATTTGAAAAGTTAATGCACAGTAGATTTGAAATGTCCTTAATGGGGGAGATGAAATTCTTTTAGGACTTCAGATCCACCAGTCCCAAAGGGTTATTTTTATCAATCAGGCCAAGTTAGCTTTAGGGTAATTCTGAAAAAAGTATAATATGGACAAATTGTCACTCCATTGGTTTACCCACCATTGGCTACAAACCCAAACTAGAGGTAGATTTGAGTGGAGGAAAAGCCGTTTTTTTAGACCAATTGATTATAATAGTAAAAAATCGGGTCACTCATGTTACTTGACATCTGTATGACCAAACTTAGTGAAGAAGTCTGCTATAGTGCTCGGTATCAAGCTACGACCAATCAAAAGCACCTTAAGGAGGTTAAAGAAATCTTTAAATACCTAAGCGGTTACCTTTAACATGGGGACTCTGGTATCCAATGGATTCTGGCTTTGAACTAACAGCATTTTCAGACGTGATCATGCCGGATGCCTTGATACTCGGAAAAGCACTTCTGGAGGGATACAAGTTCTTGGTGATAAGCTTGTACGCTGGAATGTCTAAGAAACAAAACTGTACTGCAATGTCTTCAGAAAAAGGCGAGTATATATCCCCCCCCCCCCCCCATACAACATTATGGAGTTATTGAAGTTGTGCTCAGTAATGTGGATGTGGACACAACTTCAAGATTATGGCTTTCAACTACAACATAATTACCGTTGTATTGAGATCTCAGTAAGCCATAGCAAATATCATGCAAACCCCGTACAACATTCACGGACAAGCACATCCATATTCGGTATCATTTCATAAAAGGAACAGGTTGAAATTGGTATAATTGATTATATTTTGTAAGAACTGAATACCAATTAATGCTGTCATGTTTACGAAAGCCTCTAAGGATCGGTTTAAGTATCTTGTCAGAAGGATTGGTATGAGATGTTTGACTTAGCTGAACCAAAAAAAAAACAAAACAAAAAAAAATATGGAGGTTCTGACTAATGGAAGAATGCTGTTTTCCATCATCAAACATCACCATGTACATATTTTTGAGAAAAGCAAAATACAAAAATATAAAACTTCAAAAAGAAAATACAAAATCAGAAAATCAGAAAATTTCCAAAAAGATTCTTCTCGACATGTCTCTTGGAATCGATAACATTTACGTGCTTAGAAATGTCGATTAACATTGACACGGGTGTGTAAATGAAGTTCGAGCGAGAGTTGCAAATAGTTTCAAAACATGTCATTTCTAATTTTCTAAATGGCTTATGTGCAAATATCAGTACATAACCCGGACTTAAAATAAAGGAAGGTTTATAACTTATCCTCACAACGAGAACATTAACGTTTCTCGGTCTTGGGCTGTTCTTACAAGACATTCAATATCTTTAGCTCAAGAAAAAGGATAGTGTACGTTTCAGTGCGCTTACCCTTACCGTTAGAAGAGAAGTCCTCTAACATTTGGTTTTTCAAAAAGTTGAACACATTTTTTCAAGAATTTCACGATGACAATTCATAATCTTTCAAAATTGTGTGTTTAACGCTCCAACCCTTACAGTGTTTTCAAAAGACAACAATTTTTCAATTGGTCCTATTTTTGAGGGGGAGTTTTTGGAAAAACAAAGTTTTAATGTTCTTGGTACATAACAATGACAATTCTTATGTATTCAAACAACATTATCAAAATGTTCCCAAACCATTCTTCGCTAATAATATTTTCTCCACATTGAATTTTCAGACATATTTTAATCACAAGTATTTTTAAAAATAAGTGTTTATTATTTAATTAAGGGGAGAAATGTAATTAAATAGATCTAAATTGACTCAAAGTGCTGAACAGTAAGAAAAGGTTTTATGTTCGATCTTATAACACCAAACAACATTTAATTCCTTGACGATTCTGAAGTCATAAGGTGGTTAGGTTAGGAATCAATCCTATGATCCAACCAGAACCGGAGGATCTACCCAAGGATAATCCAAAGTTAGAAATAGTAGTCCTTAGGTATGATTGGAGATGAATGTATATGGGAATAATGTCGACTAAGATTGAGCTAACACTGGAACAATCACAACAAGGTGATAGTAATGACGTCTTGGTAAGCATTGAAGGGTTGAAGAATGAAAAAAGAAATGTATGGATAAAGGGTCTAAAGAAAGAAGCTCTCCACACAACTTAGAGAAACCGGGTTAAATACATATGATGTCGAATCACAAGTTGATTGCTGGCATTGAAATTGACATCATGGCCCTGTGATGCATTGCACAAACCCTTCAAGCCCATTCGAGTTTCTCTCGACAGAAACTTGTCTCACTTGTCACGGAGATACACACGTTATCTATTGACATCTCACTCCGAGATTGTTGATATTGAATAGGTGGCAGTCTGCTCCAGCCTCCGAGTACTAAAACCAAAATGCACTAATCGAGTTTAGAGCCAAGAGATCAATCAAAATCTCGTTAGGACACATTCCATATCAAACACTTGTTGAACATCATCAGGTTCACAAGCTGTTATCAAGAGTCCTACGCAATTTCCATTGTGATATTTTCCAGATCATTCAGAAGTGATACTCTTTGTAATTCACAATGACGAATGGAAATCCTTCCAGTGTCATCATCAAACAGCACTGCGGTAGGTGACTTGCGAGATTCTATATGAATCAAACTTGTGACAACTGGATATCGATTTGGTCCAGTAAATGAATTGACGGTTGATGAATTTTGATAAAAACATGACACTCTCGATGTGTTACAAAAAACTCTTTAACGAGTGACACGTCGATTGATTTTTAATCATTTTTCTTATTTATCACTAACGTAAACCTTTTGCAGGTCAAACGGTGGTGACGACAACCTCAATCCCTCATTCAATGACCTCAATCTACTAGACATACTATCTAGAAGCTCAAGACACAAAAAGACTAAAGACTCCGCAAAACTCTGATTTGAAGTCTTTCAAGATAATGCAAAAGTATGAGATTTGTTGGTCAAAACAAAAGATCGCTATAGATGGCCAAAGACAAGAAGGACAATGACAAAGGCTCAAAGTTAAGATGGCCAAAGCATGAAGGAACAAGTTTACAACAAATTAAACATAAAAAAGACATGAACACTCGAGCTTAAACGTCAAATGAAATCTCACTGATATCATGAAGGAGTGTAATCAATGACTCACTTCGGGGGAGGAGATGTTGGCCTCAATTTTATTGTGTCAATAAAGGAAGCTCGTTCCGTGTTCAAGACCTCACTTCTGGGGAGATTGTTAGCCTCAATTTATTGCGTCGAACAAGGAAGCTCGGTCACTATACGACGGAGTTCGGTCTTATATTAGTTAATGTTGTAAGAGAAATAATATCGGGAATCGGGCTCGATAGTGAATCTATATTGTATTTGTTTTCGGGTTTTATCCCAAACAAAAACCCATGCCCACCGAGTCCTAGTTAAATATCCCTCGCGTCACATTAAATGTGTAGGGGTATATATATAGATATTTTCTCATATGAAAATATCTATTCTCACAAATATCTTATTTTCTAAAATCAAATCTCTCTCTCTCTAAACTAACATCTCTTTTCTAAACTATCTTCTCTTTTTAGGTTCTTGGTCTTGATTATGTTAGAAGTGAAGTTAATCGGGTTCCTACAGATCCCAAGACATTTGATGAAGCAATGAAGTCCCAGGATGTTGCTTTCTGGAAAGAAGCAATTAATGATGAGATGGACTCCATTATGGGCAACAACACTTGGGTGTTGGCTGATCTACCTTCAGGTTGCAAACCTCTTGGTTGCAAATGGATCTTCAAAAGAAAACTGAAGGTAGATGGAACTATTGAAAAGTTCAAGGCAAGGCTGGTCATTCAGGGCTTTAAACAAAAGTCAAGGATAGACTACTTTGATACTTATGCTCTAGTGGTACGTATTAGTACCATAAGATCTATCATAGAGGTCGTTCTAATGTTCTTTTTGGTATAAATTAGGACTTTTGATTCTTAAAAACGAGTAAGATATGCCCGATAGAAGTATGGAAAGTGGAATGGTAAAATTCTGCATAGGGTGTTTTTATGAAAATTTTTTTGGATTCACTTGCGATACCATATCTTGGTCAATTTAAAAGCTTAATAGGTTTTCTTGATTCTAAAACTAAGTTCGGCGAGTCTACTTTCCAACGAAAGAGGCCTCGCGGATTTTCAATAAGTATAGGTTAGTCAAAAGTGAATTTCAAAACAAGTTGGTCAAAATACTGTGGAATTTGGTCCAGAAATTGGGCATCCGTAAAAAATGTAGTGAGCAGGCAGATCAAAACTTAATATTTTTTGACGAAATTCACACAGTAGAATCTTCATAATGTGTATGAGCTTCCTGAATTTTTCTAGATTTTTATGTATAGTTTAAAGGGGTCAGATGGTGTCCAACTTTTGCAAAGTCCAGCAGACCCTATTTTGAGATATGTTACGTTAATGTACTTTTGAAAAATGGTTTGTTAGCCTCAAAATATTGAGCCAAATAGGAAGTTCGTTCATTACGTATACGAGTCTCGGTCATTTAATTAGTTAATGTTGTAATAGTATAATATCGGGAATCGGGCTCGATGTTAATCTTAATATTGTATATGTTTAGGGTTTAATCCCTAGCCAAACCCGAGCCGGGTCTAGTAAATATCCCGCTCGCCAGTTAGACGCGACGGGGTATATAAACTCTTTTCTAATTTAGAAAAGAGTTAGTTGTTTAAAATAAGAAATCTATTTCCCGTTTCAAAACTCTTCATCTCTCTCTCTTTTTTCTCTCTCATAAAACAACTCACCTCCTTTCTCTTGTCTAGATCAAATTCGTGTATGGGTATTTATGTTAGGAGGTGGGATTGATAAAAACGTACGAAGATGTAAAAAGGTGAAAAATTGGGTGGTGGTGGTGGGAGATGGTGTTGAAGAAGTGGAAAGAAGTGAATATTTTGTCTGAAATATTAAAGAAGTAAAAAGTGCTTTTTAGCACTAATGTCTGCAAAAAAACAAACACGCTTCCCTCCTACAGACAAAAGAGGCAAGAAGTGCTTTTTTTAGAAAAACAAACGAAACCTTTGTTGGATATGTTAAGCATTCCAAGACTTTTAGGTTCTTTGTTATTGAACCTAATGAATCAGTTTCAATTAACTCAATAATTGAATCAAGGGATGTTATATTTGATGAGAATAGATTCTCTTCAGCCCCTAGACCAACTCTCAAGATTCCAAATGGAACTGAAGACATTGGTGGTTCAGTGGTCCCTGAAGAGGTCACTTAAGAGGTTGTTCAGCAACCTGAACCTGAGCTTAGAAAAAGACAAAATGAATAGGACTCCAAAGAACTTTGAACCTGGATTTTAATTATACTTAATTGAAGGAACAAGAGATGAGGTCTCTGACCAACACTCTTATTGCTTTAATGTTGAGGATGATCCCAAGACATTTGATGAAGCAATGAAGTCACATGATGTTGTTTTCTGGAAAGAAGCAATTAATGATGAGATGGATTCCATCATGGGCAACAACACTTGGGTGTTGGCTGATCTATCTCCATGTTGCAAATGGATCTTCAAAAGAAAACTGAAGGTAGATGGAACTATTGAAAAGTTCAAGGCTAGACTAGTCATTTAGGGCTTTAGACAAAAGTCAGGGATAGAGTATTTTGATACTTATGCGTCAGTGACACGTATTAATAGCATAAGACTGCTGATTGCAATGACATTAATTCACAATCTGATTATTCATCAGATGGATGTGAAGACAGATTTCTTAAATGGTGAATTGGATGAGGAGGTCTATATGAACCAACCTCAGGGCTTCATCATGCCTGGCAATGAAAACAAGGTGTGTAAACTGATTAAGTCTCTGTATGGACTGAAGTAAACACCTAAGCAATGGCATCAAAGGTTTGATGAAGTGGTTTTATCTAATGGTTATTTACTTAACCAAGCTGACAAATGTGTATATAGCAAATTTGATGAATCTGGTAAAGGAGTCATCATTTGCCTATATGTTGATGACATGCTGATCTTTGGCACTGATCAAGTTCAGGTTGACCTGACAAAGGAATTCTTGTCATCAAAGTTCTCTATGAAGGACATGGGAGAGGCTGATGTTATCCTGGTATAAGGATTAAACATAGAAGTAATGAAATAACAATTTCTCAGTCTCATTATATTGAGAATGTACTGAAGAAATTCAATTACTTTGATGCCCAATAATGGTCAAGCTGTATCTCAACTTGAGTATTCTATGGTGATTGGCTGCTTGATGTATGCCATGACTTGTACAAGGCCTGATATTGTTTTTGCAGTGGGTAAACTGAGTAGGTATACTAGTAATCCTGGTACTCAGGACTGGCGAGCAATTCAGCAAGTACTGAAGTACTTGAAGAAAACCATGGACTATAGTTTGACATATACTTGTTATCCTTCAGTCTTAGAAGGATACACTGATGCAAGCTGGATCAGCAATACTGAAGACAATTCGTCTACCAGTGGCTGGGTATTCCTGCTTGGTAGACGTGCAATTTCTTGGGCGTCCAAGAAGCAAACTTGCATCACCAGCTTAATAATGGAATCTTAATTTATGGCTTTAGCAGCTGTTGGTAAGGAGGCTGAATGGTTGAGAAACCTGATCTTTAAGATTCCATTGTGGTCCAAACCTATAGCACATATATCTATCCGCTGTGATGGTGCTGCGATATTGGTAGGCTATAGCCAAATGTACAATGGGAAGTCTAGACGCTTAGGTATCAGGCATAGCATGATTTGTGAGCTGATCACGAATGGGGTGGTATCTATAGAGTTTGTGAGGTCTCAACAAAACTTAGTTGATCACTTGACGAAGGGACTGACTAGAGACTTGGTTATAAAGTCTGTTGAAGGGATGAGTTTAAAGTCCAACTAAGTCGCTGAATGCTAGGACACCCAACTCTCTACTGAGGAAACTTGGTAGCTGAGTTCAATGTGAAAAGCTGAACATTTAGTCGACTGAAGCACATGTATTTACATATCATCCCAAGGATGTGCTTGGAACCTGCTGAAAATGAGGATGAAGTCTTTACTTCTCAATGGTTAATTTCTTTGAAAAATTGCTTAACAGGAGCATGAATAAAGAGGAACCACCTATGTAAATGTTGAGGTTTTGCTGCTTCAGGGAGCATAGACTTTGGCTCTTACAACATTTATGAATTGGATATGGACACATGACTTGTATAGTGTCAGGAGTTTCTTAAGTGTTTAAAAACTTGTGTGTATTTTATCTTCAGGTATTCAAATGGGTTGAAGGGTTCAATTCTTTAAACACCCTGATTCTCGAATATTTGAATGTGTAATTTATTAAGATGGAAATTCAATCCTCAGGATATTTTCATTTATGCATTTGTTTTGAAAATTTAGTGCAATTGTGGGAATTGAATCATACTTGAAAATGGGTTTGGAGGTACGGAGTGTGCACTCATCAAGTTACTGATTCTCCCTGACTCCTTTAGTTGTTAGCTTAATGTCTATTAAATGAGCGATTTTAACATTTAATGTTTGTAACTATACCTATTAAATGGGCGTTTTCAAGTTTGATTTAATGACCATAATTATGGTTATGTAACCACTGCATTTACGAAGGATGTTATGAGATTAACTGGTCAATTAATACTCGTAACTTCTTTTGACCAGGAGTTACAACTCTTTTGATTAAGAGTTGGCATCCCTATAAATAGAGATGGACATTTTTGCATGAAACACACATCAACTAGAAAACCTAAACACTTAAAACGAAAGGGTTCTTGATTTGTGTCTAAAACAAGAACTGCACTTGGTTTTATCCCAAAGAGGTATTTGTAATACCCATGCATAGGGTCGAATAATCTTCTGTAAAAAGTGATTACACGACTTCAAGTGATATCCGATAACAATCTTTAGTAATTAGCTAAGCTATTGATTATCTTCACCCTGTTATGGGCGCATAACAACCAACAAAGGCATCCAATTCCTGATAAAGAATTCAGAGTATATCATAAAGTTCTTGTAACCATGGCATTCTATAATGTTATTTAAATACTAACACATGAAAAAGTTATGCCATTGCTGCCATGCTTTAAGAAAAACTATTGCAAATGTTAAAAGTATTTTAACCAATCGATATTAAATTTATTACGATAGCATGATGTCATTATATGATAGTAACAAAATTTGATCCATCTCTTTAATTTTGTTTATGTAGCTTTTTTTTATAATAACATTATCATCACATATGATCAAACAACAAAGTGAGATCATGTTTTGAAATTATTGCCAAATGTGTAACAAAAACTGAAAAAGAGTAATGAGTTGCATTCCACCATTTGGATCATGACAGATTCACAGTCCTATCACGTGCCTGAATTTTCATTTTCTTTTCTTTTTTTCATTCATTTGTCACGATGCTTTTTTTCTGATTAAGTTTTCACGGTATAAACTTACTATGGTATGCATTTAATTTAAGGCCAATTTTTAAAATGTCAAAATGAAACTTTTTTGGTAGGATGTTAAAAAAACTCACTTCTTCAAATGTATAATCCAATTTATGCAACTTATGTGACTTTTGACAAGTGTCCCACTTAATCAATTATTAGTAGTATATATGTGTAAGTGATGTGTAAGATGTACTTTTTATGCAACTTATGATATACTATTTATGCGACTTGTACTTTTTTGTCTTTTTTTATACTTTTTTTATTTACAAAATGTATAAGTCGAATAAATAGTAAATCGTCGGTCGCATAAAAAGTACACCTTACACATGAGTACTTGCTACTTACACTATTGTACCTCCAATCATTGGTAAAAGGGAATGTCAATATATTGTTGAAGTCGCATAGTTGCATAAGTCGTATAAGTCGCATAAGACAAAGTGAGTTTCTTTTGAGGCAATCTAACAAACAAGTTTCATCTATGGAGCATTTTGAGAATCGACACTTAATTTAATCTATACCTAAACAAATTAAAGTACTTTCTCACATGGTTGTAACGATCTCGATTTTGATCTTATGATCTTATGATTTTACGATATTACAAAGCAAAAACGATCCGAATCTTACATAGGATCTTTGCATTTATGATCTTATAAGATCCCGATCTTAAGCACAGGATATTAAGATCTAATTCGATCCGATCTTATTTTTCTCGAACTACAAACTAAAAAGCTACAAATTTATGGATTGTGTTTTTTACAATTTAGAAAACGACATGTTAATCTTTTTAAACATTTTATAATCATAATTTATGACAACATTTTTATGAAATATTCATTTAATTTTGTGTTTATGATATATATAATAATAATAATTCCTAGATTTGTAAAATAATACAAAAACTATTAAGAAAATAACATTTTGCAGGATCCTAAAATCTCGATCCGATCTTCGATCTTGATCTTGCAAATACGAAAACGATCCTAATTAAGATCCCGACTTCAAAACCTTGCTCTCTCATCAAAAAAAGAAGCCAATACCAAAACAACACAACAAAAAATCTCGCTATTCACGTGAATAACTATAATAGAATTTAAGATTTATTTTTTTGCATGTATCGTAAAAGTAGTTGCGTGATTTATGGTCACGGGATCAAAATATTGTTCCGAACTATAAGTGCTTTGAGACAAATATAATTTCGCTAAATTTGACAAATATTTTAAATGGCACGGAGTATTTACTTTTATGTATATTTGTAAGTTTAGAAGGGCGTCTAGTGGCATTCGGTGACCTTGATAATAACACAAAGATGTCATATTACACTTGTAAAATAAAAAAATTGCATATAAACTTGAATTATATGGTTCATATATCTTTAATTTCATACATATTCATATACAAAACTAATAAAAATGTGACCCATTTTAAGTGTAGTTCATAGGCGGCATTACTTGCACACCACTTTGAAGCTTAGTTTAAAACAAGTAGTAGAAATTTGTCGCGCGTTGCTGCGGGACATATTTTTTTTTTCCGAATAGAAAATTAAGTAGGAATGTCTCCGCGCATTGTTGCGGGGCTGACTTGTATGCAACATATGTATTTTATTTCACTCAGCATTTTTTTAACAATCACGGAAATTGAATGAGTATTTGTCGTTGGGGCGAGTATATTATGTTTTACTTATTTGGTTAGCAAAATATTTGGTTAACAAAAGTCGTCAATAGTAAAAAGTTGAGAATACGGTTTGTAATTTTCTTTTTCTATTTATATTAAACTTCAACATTTTTTTATAAACTCGTGCGTATGTTGGAAGAATTGTAATATTGGGCTCGTTTTGTTCGTAATTGGAAGATCTTTCCGCGGGGTTTTTTTTTATCCGAATGAGTCGGTAGATATGTGTTATATATTTGATAAATAAAGTTTATTATATAAATAAGTCGAAATAGCGTTTTCATGTTTAGTATATTGTATAATAAGTCGTAAATAGTTAAAAGTTGAGGGGCCGGTTTGGAAATTCTCTTTTTTTCCTATTTATATTACACTCCAACATTTTTCTATAAAATTGTGCGTACGTCAGAAGCATTACAATATTTGGCTCGTTTTGTTCGCAATTCGAAGATCTTTCTGATGGTATCTTTTTATCTGAATGTGTCGGTAGATATGCACTATATATTTGGCAAATAAAGTTTATTATATAAAAAAATCGTAAATGGTTGTTTTTTTTACATTGGGCTAGTGGTGGGTCGGTAGTGGGCTTATGATTTTGGCCCAAAATCATATGCACTAAAAGACGAAATAGCGTTTTCAGGTTTAGTTATAAAAAATCGTAAATGGTTAAAAGTTTTTTTACATTGGGCTAGTGGTGGGTCGGTAGTGGGCTTATGATTTTGGCCCAAAATCATATGCACTAAAAGACGAAATAGCGTTTTCATGTTTAGTATATTGTATAATATAATAATAATGGTTATTTATACGCCATATCAAACTCATATATCAGTTAACATGTTACATGTTAGCTTTAAATGGGTAAACTTCACAGATAGCAACTTTGTGGACAACTTTTGAGAGTTTGTTACTTCAGCGACAACATCCTTGCAGGCCGAAAAATGCAGAACTTTTGTGAAATACGCCATCGCTTTTGCTCTTGACTTCTCTTTCATAGCAAGATCTCAACTTTCTCTTTTTATTCGTAGGCTATAACTAAACATCGTTTGAGGTTGTTGGACTTTGGTCCTTGTGAAAAGGTCACACGTGTAATAGATCAAAATGGACTCAAGTTAAAATTGCTTGTCCAACCCATCTATCTGTGAATATGTTAAGCTTTTTATAATCAAAGATTGAGAATGAAAATGGTTTAGCAGATTAGACTTGGTTAGATTAGCTAAGTGGGCCTCTGCTGGATCCCAATTCTTTCTAAGCCCTTTGTTGAGTTTGTTCTTTGTTTTTGTCTCCAACATTCTTACCTTTGACATGTACCTAACGAGTTTTGAAACTCGTGCTTTGCGGGCAAGCGTTTGTTAGTTGTCGATAAAGGATTCCGAATCGAGTTGAGTTAGTGGGCCGGGTTTAGAAAATCGTTTAGTAACCGGGCAACACATATAGGCAAAGCGCGAACCCAAGCTAAAGCCCAAATTGCGAGCCCAAGCCCAAGCGCGATTGTACTGTATAGATAATTGGCTTGCTCTCCAAAGTCTAAAACTAAACTTAGAACACTAGGTACCCTCAAGCCGTTCCGCTAATGTCGTTGGAAAAAGTGCTACCACATCAGCACCATTTTCCATAACACCATAATCCACTACAAGACCAAAAACACCCCTCCTTTTATAACACCACATTTTTTGTGCCGTTGTGCACCTCTGGACCCCATTAAAACACAAATGTAATACACAGAAGAAAAAAAAGTGAAATATGAGAGCACCTCAATTGGCAACGACGGCTCAAGACGAGACGGCACAGCGACGGTATGAGATGGCGCCGAGTACCGAACACTCTTATAATCACACAAGGAGATATGTTTAATGTTTGATTGTTTTTTATAGCACATACTCCGTTATTGTTACTGTATTTTTATTTAGAAGTGATACGCAGTATTACATAAAAACTAGTATGGTCACAATTCATAAACATATCTATTCTCATACAATGCAATCATTGTAGCCATCTAATGTTGATGAAAACGTTTTGAAAATTGGTGTAGCAAATTCACCTTTTTATTGCATATTAAAAACTGTTTGATTATCAAATTATAACAATATATGCATTTTAGTGACAGTTAATTCAACAGCTAGCGTAAATTGACATTCTTTCATTATAAGGTTTTTTCAAGGGAGGAATAATTTTAAGCTTAAGTTATACTTGTAAGTCGTCATTTTGAAAATTTAAGCATATGTAAAACTCGTTATCAAAAAGAAGAGAATTCCAAGGCCTACACCAAGATTACAACTGCCATGGAAAAGGGGATATGTGACTACTATGGATGTTCAATGGTGGATATCAGGGGCGGACCCAGAACATAAGTCATCAGTGACATATAGTTTTTTTCCGAGTATAAAGAGTTTGATTAGGGGTGAGTATTAGGCGGTCTCGGCGATTCTTGGCTAAAACCAAACACCAAACCAAAAGTCTGGCTTTAAATTTTTTAAAACCAAACCCTGAACCAAAAGTTATGTTTAGTTTTTTCGGTTTTTGGTTTTTTGTTGTTAGGTTTTCGGTTTTTTCATTGGAGGGGTCATAGTTTTTACAAGTTTGAAATCTTTTTCACAAACAGATACCGTATGGATTTTGACAAGTATTTAAAAGATAAAGATTTATCAAAGAGGTAAATACGATTATAATGGTATCAGAGTTGTTTCATGGATTTTTGTGGACTAAAGCGAATATATGAAATGGAACATTTTCGACATTAATTTTTTGTTATCAATTTAAATAATTTAAGGGACTTGTCAATAACTAGTTATATCATATTTTGAATTTTTTTTGTTTAAGTGTTCCATTTTATGTTCTGCTGATGGCGGTCCCATATCTCCTGGCGGTCCCAAATATATTGGGGGGCCGCCTATATGGGGGCCGCCCTCAGTCAAGGGTTTTAGACTCCTTTTTGACGAAAATTTTACGAAGAGGAGTGACATTTTAATTTGCATTTCGTGAATTAAAGGTGCTTAAAGTACTTCGGATGAAGTATTTAAGTTGTCACGACACTGAATAGAACACGGACTAGAATCAAAACTAGAAGAAGGAGAAGCGGACACATAAGGTTTATAGAACGTGTTCCATCATTCCTAAACCAAGACATAGATAGTTAAACGATTCACGTTTAAGGGGTTTAGTAAGAATGTCGGTGATGTTATCGACGGATGACACTTTTTCGATTGAGATATGTCCTTTCTGGACATTATCACGAAGAAAGTGGTGACGTATTTCGATGTGTTTGATACGAGAATGTTGCACTGGGTTTTTGCTGAGGTCAATCTCGCCTTTGTTGTCGCACATGATGGGAACATCGTCGAGTCGTACGTCGTGTCGTGAGAGATTGTTTCATCCATAGTGCTTGTTGGACCTGCCTTTCCGACGTTAAGTATTCGGCTTAGGTAGTGGATTATTAGCAGTGCGGTTTGTTTCTTCAGAGAACAAGGATGTGAAAAACATCATACGAACGTACAAATACAGCTAGTGGCTCTTACGGTCCACTTAATCTCCCGTATGATCAAAGTCGGCATTTATAAGGTTTCTATGCCGGTCCCCTTAGGTGGATACCATAATCCTAAGTGCGTAGTTGCCTTTAATGGATCGGAGAATAAGCTTAAGCTTCAAGGTGAGAGGGTCTCTGGGAGCCTATTGGAACGGGCACAAGGCAGTCACTTAAAAATGATATCGGGCTTCTTTCAATTAGATATAGTAAACTACCTAATTGCCTTGATACTTGGTACAATTCTACAGGACTTACATCTTCTCATTTCGTGAGTTTTGTATACGGAGGAAATGGGGGTTTTCAATAGTTTTAGAATCTTCTAGACCAAATCTTCTTAAGCTTTCCTTTATATACTTGATTGATTAAAGAATATACATTCTTCCATATGTTTAATTTGTAATCCAAGGTAGAAGTTAGTTAGCCCTTCTATGCTCATATCTCGGAATTGTCATGCATGTTTTTGCAAATTCATCACACATGTATTGACAAGACAGATACGAAGATAATCGTCATCAGATCATTTTTTTAAACAATGATAAGATTTGAACTGTTCTTCATTAGTAAAAAGAGTGTTATCTACCTTTACTTATTTTATATTTTTGTTTAAGAAAGGAAAGATTTTAATCTATATACCAAGCTTTCGGGTGCTTGTTTACAGACCATATTAAAGCATTTCTTATATTAATAACTGATCGGTTTTTCTAAATCAATGAATCCGTAGGTTGTGCCATGTTACCTCTCCATGGATAAACCGTTCAGGAATGCACTTTTTAAAATCATTTAGAATAGTTTAAAATCTAAGGAACAAGCATAAAGCTAATAATATGTCAATGGAATCAAGTCTAGCAAAAGGGAATACGTTTCATTACTTAATCGATGACCTCTTTTGGGTTGTAAGCATGAGCAAAATAACCTATCTCTATTTTGAGAAAACAATAGTTCTGTCCTAATTTATTTCTAATACCCACTTAGTGCCTACGTTGTCATATTTCCTAGGTTGAGGAATAACTCCCAAACGCCGTTAGCAATGAATTATTTAAATTTCTTGCTTGGCGACTATCCAACTTTCCATCTCATAAACGCTTCATTCACCATTCTTAGGTTCTATAGTTGATATTAAAACTAACGAAGTTACTTGGTTTTGGGCTTGTGACTAAGGGTCTCTTTGGTTAAGGTTTCCTATGACATTTTCTAATGGATAGTTCCTAGATTCCTTAATGTTGACTATTTCATCGATCTTAAAAGTTTCATCCACAATGTCGTTTTCTAGGTTTTTCTTTATGGTGACCTTAATTGCCTCTTCTTCATCTAAGTCATCATCCACTAAGGGTGATGTCTTAGAGGGTGGAGGATTTTCATCAAATTTTACGTTAAGTGATTCTTCGACTTTCCTAGTGTGTTTGTTTAGGATGATGTAGGCTTTATTATTTTGAGAATAACCTAAAAAGACACATTCGTATGACTTTGGGTCAAACTTGGTAAGGTAGTCTTTTG
>BQNB010063464.1:18221-35671 GCA_026074375.1 Tanacetum coccineum | reverse complement strand
TTTGATTATTACACAGCTTATTCGATAAGCTGTGTTTCCCAACTTATTTTTCTTAGATTCCTCATTGTTCAAGCTATTTTTTTAAAAAATTTCATAATTTTTATAAAACGTTTAGTATTTTTTATATTTAATTTTCTTTAAGATCGTTTTTAATTCATAAAAAATTATAAAAAAGTCAAAAAAATATAATTCTTTTTTAGAAAATTTTCTTTTATAATATAATTCCTAGGAAAAATAGTTTTGCTTCTGTAGGGTTTAAATTGTAAAATTTCATTTTTTAAAGAACGGGATTCATTCTCACGTTTTTCGAGTTTTTAAGCTCAATTCAACTCCGTTTTTGTTCTAGTTTTTTAATCTTACTTTTTAGTCAATTAGGGTTAGTTAAAAGTGAAAAGATTCATTTTAGGTTTATTTTTGATAATTTAGGTTTTTAGACACCGTGTAGGGTTCCCGTTTTGCGTTTTTATTTAAAATTTATCTTGCCTTAAGTGTTTTTAAGCTTTTGTCTTAGTTTTCCCATAGTTTTAGATAACCAAGCCAAATCTTGCTTCCATTCAAACACATATTCTCAAAACGACTCTCGGCTTTCAATTGCTTTCCTCATCGGGGATACCGACCCGGGAATCATACTTCTGGATTACTATAATTGTGATCTTTTGATTCCTACCCTCCTTTTTACATATTTATAAGTATATTTTATATATATTTACTATATATTAAAGAGTGTAGTCAGAAGGGATCAAGTTTTTGGCGCCGTTGCCGGAGAGGATTGTCTACGATTGTTGAAGCCATTTGAAAATTTGTGTTTGAAGATCCTTCCAAGAGAAGTTATTTTATTTATTTTCATATAAAAATACAAAAATATTTTTCATTTTCTTTTATTAGTATAATTAAAATATAAAACCAAAAATCTAAAAAAAAGTTGTAAAGCTATGAGAGTATTTAACAAAAGGACCAGGATTGTTGAAGAAACCTTAAATATTAGATTTCTTAAAAATGCACCTAATGTGAAAGGAAATAGACCGACTGCTTGTTGAAAGTTGGATTCTTTTCAATATCTATGAATTATGTGTCATTTGCTGCAGGGAACAAAACTAATGGTATTGCAAGAACCAAAGATAACATTGTTGCAAGTCAAGCTCAAAAGGAAAAAGAACCTGAACAAGAGTACATCTAATACCTTTATGCACAACTTATCCATTAATCTCTCAAAGTCCTAAGAATAGTGAAGGGGATGCTGGAATGAAGCCTGCATAAGTAGATGAAAATGAAGTTTCAGATAAAAGTGGGAAGCATGATCAAGAAGCAAGAAGTGCATCAGAAAGGTTAAATCAAAGAGAAATGCAGACTGAACACACTAACAGTACTAATGGTATTAATACTGTTAGTACACCTGTTAGTACTGCTGGACCATCATTTGATACTGCTGTTCCATCAACACCAGTTAATGCTGCTGGACCTTCTGTTAGTACTGCTAATGAATCTGAAGAACAACTTTTTGAAAGATTTTCTCCTTTCAAAAATGCATTTACCCTTCCACCTGTCCCAAATATATCTTCAATGGATAATACTGGCATCTTTGGAAATGCTTATGATGATGAAGATGTGGAAGAAGAGGTTGATATGAACAATGTAATTTCATCTTATTCAGTCCCTGATACTTCTTTCACCAAATTTCATAAAGATCATCCTGAAGATCAAGTGATTGGAAGTCTAAAAACACCTGTACAGACAAGACACATGACCAAGATAACTGAAGAACATGGTTTGTTTTCCTCAGTTCACAAGCTTAGGAGAACAAATCATAAAGATTTTCAGAATTGTCTGTTTGCCTGTTTCTTATCTCAAATGGAACCCAAGAAACCAATTCAAGCCTTAAAAGATCCAAGCTGGGTGGAAGCAATGCAGAATGAGCTTCTACAATTTAAACTACTAAATGTTTGGACCTTAGTTGATTTACCTAGAGACAGATGGGCGATTGGTACTAAATGGATTTTTAGAAACAAGAATAGATAAAGAAGGCACTAGTGGTGAAGAACAAAGCAAACAAGTTGCCTCAGGGTCATACTCAAGAGGACGTTATAGATTATGATGAAGTATTTTGCACCATTTGCAAGGATGAAGCCATAAGATTATTATGGCTTTATGCTTTCCTTCAAAATATTTGTAGTCTATCAATGGAGTGTAACGAAGTGCTTTTCTATATGGAAATATAGAAGGGGAGATGTATGTCTGTCAACCTCCTAGTTTTAAAGATCCACACTTTCGAGATAAAGTACACAAGGTAGAAAAGGCTCTCTATGGACTACATCAGGCCCCAAGAGCATGGTATGAGACATTGTCAACTTACTTGCTGGACAATGGTTTTCACAGAGGTCAAATTGATAAAACTTTGTTCATCAAAAGGCATAAAGATGATATCCTGCTAGTATAAGTTTATGTTGATGATATCATCTTTGGATCAACTAAGAAACAGATGAGTAATGAATTTGAAACACTGATGCATAATAAGTTCCAAATGAGTTCTATGGGAGAACTTTCTTTCTTTTTGGGACTTCAAGTTAAACAGAAGAGTGATGGGATATTTATCAGCCAAGATAAATATGTGGCTGAGATTTTGAAAAAGTTTGATTTTGCCTCAGTAAAGACAGCAAGCACTCCAATGGAGACAAACAAGGCATTGGTAAAAGATGAAGAAGCTAAGGATGTGGATGTACACTTATATAGATCAATGATTGGATCATTGATGTACTTAACAGCTTTAAGACCAACATTATTTTGCTGCTTGTGGGCTTCGTGCAAGGTTCCAAGTTACTCCAAAAAATTCACACTTTAATGTTGTGAAGAGCATCTTTAGATACTTAAAAGGACATCCTAAATTGGGCCTTTGGTATCCTAGAGATTCATCATTCGACTTGGAAGCTTTTTCGAATAGTGACTATGCTAGAGCTAGTCTTGACAGGAAATCCACAACAGGAGGTTGTCAATTTCTTGGCAAGAGATTAAATTCATGGCAATGTAAGAAGCAGACAATAGTAGCCAACTCAACAACTGAAGCATAATATGTTGCTGCTGCTAACTGCTGTGGACGGGTGTTATGGATCTAGAATCAGATGCTTGAACTATGGATTCAATTTTCATGAACACTAAGAGAAAAAAACCAAAATCTAATTCATAATGAAAGTACAATCTGTGTTTGTGAGAATCCAGTGCTCACAGTCTAAAACCAAGCACAAAGAGATAAGGCACCATTTTATCAGAGATTCATATGAGAAGAAGTTGATACAAGTGATCAAGATTCACATAGACAAAAATGTTGTAGATCTTCTCAACAAAGCTTTTGATGTTAGCAGGTTTAACTTTTTAATTGCTAGCATTGGATTGCTTAATCTTTGAGACTTAACAGTTCTTAATTTTTAATTCATGGGTTATGCATAAATATGGATCTTCATGAATTCTCACATGTCTATCTAGTCTTTTCTAGTGTTGCATGTGAGAATAGAGGCATGTTGTTGTATAATTATTGAAGACAAAGTTAAAACTGCTAAGGTAAATGTTAATACTGCTAAGTATAATTAGTACTGCTAGTTATACTTAAGACTGTTGGTTAAAACTGTTAGTCATAATTAAAACTGCTAAACAAGAAAAGACTTTGGAGTGTGTCTTTTTGGTTTTGGACTAACATTTGCAGGATAAGCATATTGAAGTATCTGGTATTGAATTGAGAGGAGGATTAAGTTGTCCCAATATAATGAAAAGACATGTAATATCAAAGCACAAGTGTGTGATGTGTCCAACACCTAGGCAAATCAAAAGAGGTCGGGACACTAAGATACATCAGTCTGGTGGTCCCCCCTAAAAACTTTGGTGATGAGGCTGTCCATAAGGAGTTGGGTGACAGAATGGAAAGGGCTGCCACTACTGCTTCTAGCTTAGAAGCAGAGCAGGTCAGTGGTAACATAAATTAAGCACTTCCAATCCATGCAACACATAATGAGCCAAGTTCTAAGGAGGAAATTGTTCAGGTAGTGGTCTCTAGGGTGCCAAGATACCATATTAGGAGATGTAGATGCTCAAACTAGGTTTGAGACTACATCTAAACAGTTTAATGATCCACCTCTCTCAAAAGTTAACACATTTGGAAGTGGGGAGGACAATATGCAACTTATGGAATTGATGACACATTGTACAAAATTGTGTGAATTTGTGAGCATAAAAGAAAAGAGAGATGTTGTGAGCCAAAAACAGAAAGAGAGATGTGTGCTTAAAAACAAAAAGAGTGCATTGGTGAGTAAAAGAATTGAGAGATAATGTGTGAGCATAAAAACAGAAAGAGAGAATGTGAGAATTTACATTGGTGATGGAAATGTTTGTTGGATCAAAATTAGAGTTAATACTGCTAGGCATCAACTTAAATACAGCCAGTATATAATTAGTACGGGCTATGGTATATCTTACTACTACTACTTAACAGCTGGATGAAGTTAGGTACTATTAAGGCTTCAAGATAGTACTGCTAGACCAAACTTAGTACTGCTAGCTGACCGTTAGTATTGTTGGTAGCATAACAGAATTTCATCAATTAAAGAGCCGTTGAGATATTTCCGCTAACTACCTAGCTTATAGGGTTTGACTAATTGGAAATTCGTGATCTTTATATAAAATCATAAGATTTCTTCAAGATAAGTTCAAATCTTTTTAGTCGGTCCAATGACAATCTTTAAAAACTCTCTCATATTTCAATTACCTCTACCAAAACCTTACACTCTCTTTCACGACCAAATCCCAGATCCTTAATCAACTTTTTATTCATCAAATGGCGAATTTAGATTTTTGTGACAAGCACAATATGGTGGCATACTTAGTAAAGTCAGAAGGCAGTGAGGGCTTTCATGAAATCATTGATTTTCTCACTTCAAGCCCAATTACTATTGCTCCATTGAATTCCCAACCCCTATAATCTCCCTCATTGAACAATTTTTGGCAAACTGCTCTTTGAGCACAACCTAATGGATGTTTCGTGCTATCACACAGCTGATACCATTGATGGAAGAGACAAGATTATCACTGAAGCCTCCATTAGAAGACATCTCAAACTCCAAGATTCGGAAGGTCTTACTTCTCTTCCTAATGGAGAAATTTTTGAGCAACTGACTCGCATGGGGTATGTAATAACTTCTGAAAGTTTAACTTTCTTAAAAGGACATTTTGCCCTTCAGTGGAAGTTTTTCATTCATACCATACTCCATTATATGAGTTCTAAAAAGATTGCTTGGGATCAATTTAGTAGTAACATTGCCACTGCTATCATATGCCTGACAACAAACAGAGTTTTTAACTTTTCAAGATTTATATTTGATGCCATGGTCAAAAATTTGGAAAGCACACATAAATTTTTGATGTATCCCAGGTTTATCCAAATACTTTTGAACAAACAACAAAGACTATTTTTGCCTCATACCAGAACCTATTCCACTCCTACCCTTACAAACAAACTATTCAACAACATGAGGAGAGCATCCAAGGGATACTCTGGGGTAGTCACACCATTATTTGATACTATGCTAGTTCAGCCTCAAGATGAAGCACCATCCACCTCGCCCTCAAGAATAACATCTTCACCATCCTTGTCATCCCATCACACAACATCCAGTACCCCAACCACACCACCATCTATCCAAACCACACATGAGGCAGAGGAGACTGCCACCATGCCCCATGATTCACCTCTCTAGGAGGTTACACCCCTGGAAGTGATAAGGGCAGACTGAAACATAATGAATTGATAGAATTGGTTATAGAATCGTCAGACATGGTGTGGCCGGGAGAAGACTTAAAACAGACAAGAAGGCTATGTATTGCTATTACAAAGTTGGTCTTGAAAGTGAATAAATTAGAGCAACAAGTCAGGTCTGGCAAAGCAAGGAGAAAGGCTAGGATTGTTCTCTTAGAAGATGAAGATGCTGCAGTGGATCCTTCCAAACATGGGAGGAAGATAGCCCAGATTGATACAGATCCTACTATTTCTTTGGTACAGGATGAAGAAACTTCATGGTGTCAGGAGGATGTAGAGACTCAGGAGAAGAATATTGTTGATACTGAAGTACTTGTAGAAGAAGAAAATCCAACTGAACTTATTGAAGACCTTAGAAGTGGTGACAAATGTGAAAAGGAAGTTAGTACTGCTGATGTACCAGTTAGTACTGCTAGTGCAGAAGTTAGTACTGGCACCCATGATGTTAGTACTGCTGCTGCAGCAGTAGTATATATTAGGAGGAGTGCATCAAAGGCAAAGGACAAAGGAAATGCCATTATGCAAGAACCTGAGCCTCCAAAGAAACTCAAGAAGAGGGTTCAAGTACAAATGAGTGTAGATGAGGAGTTAGAAAGAAAGGTTCAAGAGGAGGAACAAGCAAAAGCAATGGCAGAGCAAGAACAAGAAATGATCAATTTTGAAGCTGCTCTGGAACTACAAAGGCAATTGAATGAAAGGGAAGAAGTTCCAGCTGAAGCTACACACTCTCAGACTATTGATTGGAGTGATCCTTGCTGTGCTAAGGTACCATGCTCTTCAGAATAGACCTTACTCTGTTGCTGAAGTTAGAAGAACATGGTCATGTACTTGAAGAATCAAGCAGATAAACGCAAATTTCTTTCAATAGGAAATGAAATATGAAGAAATTAGACCAATATTTGAAAAAGTATGGGATCAAATACATACTTTTGTACCTATGGATTCAGAAGATAAGGAAAAAGGTACTGAAAAAAAGTCTGGAGGTACTAGAAAGAAAACACTTGCCAAGAAAAGAGCAAGTGAAAAGCATGTATGATCAATGTCAAAAGACAGAAGACAAATATGATACAGAGAAAAGAAGAACATAAAGCTTTTTTGAATTGTTCCAGGAGTAATGAGTTTTGCTATGATTTTGCGTCTTGGCTACTAAGTATTCCTAACTTAGTTGATTGGAAACTTAGTCATAGCAGAAAACTTCATGTATATCAAATCTTCAGGGCAGATGGAAGCTCCAAGAATTAAAAGATCGTCATGATATGCTTGAATGAATTGACAGACAAGATTTTTAGACTTACACAGGCTAAGTTAAAGCAAGGTATATGACATCCCAATTCAGAAGGTTTAAGACTCAACGCATTTGGGGAGATTTGAAGACTTAATTGAGCCTGATAAGAAGAAGAAGTTCGGAGAATCAACATTGAATACAATTTGATAAGCTCGAGACATTTGATTCATATGGAAATGTCATATTTTGTTGATGAACAATGGTAAATTGCCTTATTCAATGAAAATGATAAGAAATATCCTAATAAATCCAGGAATGTTATCAAGAATTTAAGTAAAAGATATGAGGTTGATCATGAAAAGCCCAATGGGCATATGAACTTCACAGTATTATAAAGTCACAAGTACAAAAGTAGAAGAATGTTTTGGAAGAATCCTCCCAGCGGAAAGCAGAATAAAAGATTTAGTCAGAAGAAACATGGATTTGAAAGTTAAATCACAAGTTTTTAGGGAGGATTGTTGGGCATAAATCTTCACAAGATTTAGTGGCTCGCACATAATAAACTAACAATACTTAACTGAATTTATACTACTAGTATAATATTAGTAAACTGCTAGTAGTTAGTTTGTACTGCTAGAGAAGGACTTAATACACGTTGAAGGTTTTGAAGAAAAGACGCGTAGCAAGATATGGCATGGAGTTATTAGGTGTATATATTTAAATTCAATAGAAAAGATATTGTATAGTGATTAGAATACTAGAAGATTCTAAAAAGATTTGTAGTTATCTTTAGAGGACTTTCTTGGTCTATATAAGGAGATCCAAGGTCGTGAAGTTTAGAAATAATTTATCCATCTCAGTTTTCCATAATTCATAGCTTCAAGGTTGAAAACCCTATCACTAAGGTCCCCCCAGAAAAAAGTGATCGTATTAATATATTGAAGCTTGTTGTTTTGATTATAATCTTTGTGTCAAAACGTATTTTACTGTTTCATTAAGAATACTTCTTAGTGATATAAACTAGTTTCTGCATAGTTTATATCATTCAAATCAAAGTTTCATTCTTAGTATTTTTGGATTTATCCAAGGGTACTAAACCTTGCAAGCTAAGGAGTTAAAGATCTATTCATTGGGATCAACAAGTATAAAGATTACAGGTTTATTGATTTGCAGCTTATTATATGTGGTGGCATGATACAAAGGATATCTACTTAAGGGGAAGTTTTGTTTTATTCAGGGAGATGATTACATCTCAACTTCAGGGGAAGCTTTGGCTTTATGATGAAGTTCGCACATGACTTTGTTTGTTTTTTCATCATCAAATAAGGGAAGATTGTTGAGATTCTTGATTTGATGAGACAAAGTAAAATAAAAAAAGGAAACAAAAGAACTTAAAATCCGTCATTAAAGAATTCTAACGAGGCAGTTAGAGAATATGTTGACTCAGGAAGAAGATCTTCTTAAGAAGATTAAGATAACAGAAGATATTCTTAAAAAGTTTAAAATATATATTCTTTGTTTTTATCTTCTTTTGTAAGCCTTGAAATCTCTCTATATAAAGAGATTCACAGGAGTATTATTAAGTATGCACAGAAAATATGTAGACGTCTTGTAAAGGTGTGTGTGAGTTCTAGGCGTGAGTTCTCTAAGTAGACGCCTAGAATAAGTGTGTAGCCCCAAGGATCTTTGATTCCTGTTAGATTGTAACTTTCTATACTATCAAAGTAAGAATTGGGCTTGATGGAAACGAATGATAATAAAACATTGGTTGAATAACATTGAATCATGTTCATTATATTCCGCTGCATTGTATCTATATTATTTGTTATTTTTGTTAATCCTAGATATAAAGATTTAACCAATCTTGAGCTTAAACGATATTCACAATTGGTATCAGAGCTCAAGATTGGTTATTTTTGTTATTTTGTTATTTTTGTTAATCCTAGATATAAAGATTTAATCAATCTTGAGCTTAAACGATCTTCACAATTGATATCTTCACATTGTATCTATATTCTTTGTTATTTTTGTTATTTTTGTTTCACAGGTTTGTGTTTTATCAATTGTGAGATCGTTTAAGCTCAAGATTGGTTAAATCTTTATATCTAGGATTAACAAAAATAACAAAGAATATAGATACAATGCAGTGGAATATAATGAACATGATTCAATGTTATTTAAACAAGGTTTTATTACCATACGTTTCCATCAAGCCCCAATTCTATATGATAGAACAGTTACAATCTAACAGGAATCAAAGATCCTTAGGGCTACACACTTCTTCTAGACGTCTACTTAGAGAACTCACGCCTAGAACTCACACACACCTTTACAAGACGTCTACATATTTTCTGTGCACACTTAATAACACGCCTGTTAATCTCTTTATATAGAGAGATTCAAGGCTTCTAAAGGAAGATAAAAAAGAATAATATATTTTAAAACAACATTAAGCAATAACATCTGTTATCTTATCTTCTTAAAGGAAATCTTCTAGAGAATCTATATATTCTCCACCATCCTTGTAGAATTCTTTACTGACATTTTAGTCCTTTCTTGTTTTATTCTTTATTTACATTGTACTCCTCAAATCAGAAACCCAACAATCTTCCCTTCTTTGATGATGAACAAAAACAAACAAAGTCGTGTACGAACTTAATCATAAAGCCAAAGCTTCCCCTGAAGTTAAGATGTAATCATCTTCCTGAATGAAACAAAACTTCCCCTTAAGTAGATATCCTTTGTATCATGCCACCACATATAATAAGCTGCAAATCAAAAAACCTGTAATCTTCTTCCCCTTTTTGTAATTATCAAATAGGGGTCTTCTGTAGATATGCAATTTGGATCAAAAAAGCTACAAACCATATACCACAACTACTAATCCAGCCTTCTAATACTCAAAATACCCAACATGAAGCATAATACGAAAAATGACTTTGAGCAGTAGAAACATAAACTAGCATTAGTAATAAAGATCCGCAATAGTAACGAAACACTTCCCCTCAAGTGGTGCAGTAAATGGTTTAAATATTTTAACTAAAAAGCATCCCATGAAACTTAATTAATTTTACCTTTGTGGTGAATCTTCAATCTGTAGGCTCAATGTAATAATACAGAATGAAGAAAATTAAGTATAACGAAATGGTTAACATAAAAAGTTTCATGGGAATCTTATTGATAAAATTATTTAACCATTACATGCACCACATGAGTGGGAAGTGTTTCGTTACTAATGCGAAATCTTTATTACTAATGCTAGTTTAAAGGTTCTACTTGCTCAAGAGTCAATTTTCGAGTAATATGCTTCAGTTGGTATTTTGAGTATTAGAAGGCTGGATAGTAGTTGTGGTATATGTTATGTAGCTTTTTGATCCAAAATTAGCCATATCTACAGAGAACCCTATTTTGATATACAAAAAGGGGAAGAAGATTACAGGATTTTTGAATTGCAGCTATTCTATGTGGTGGCAGATACGAAAGGATATCTCTTAAGGGGAAGTTTTGGTTTCATGTCAGGAAGATGATTACATCTACCTTCAGGGAAGGCATTGGCTTTTTATGATTAAGTTCGTACACGACTTTGTTTGTTTTGTCATCATCAAATAAGGGAAGATTGTTGGGATTCTTGATTTGATGAGACAAAGTAAAATAAAGAATAAAACAAAAGGACTAAAATCGTCATTAAAGAATTCTACAAGCTGGTGGAGAATATATAGATTCTAGAAGATCTCCTTAAGAAGATAAAGATAACAGAAGATATTCTTAAATGTTTAAAATATATTATTCATTTTTATCTTCCTTTATAAGCCTTGAAATCTCTCTATATAAAGAGATTAACAGGCGTGTTATTAAGTGTGCACAGAAAATATGTAGACGTCTTGTAAAGGTGTGTGTGAGTTCTAGGCGTGAGTTCCTACGTAGACGTCTTAGAAGAAGTGTGTAGCCCTAAGACTTTGATTCCTGTTAGATTGTAACTGTTCTAATCATATTAGAATTGGGGCTTGATGGAAACGTATGGTAATAAAACCTTGTTTAAATAACATTGAATCATGTTCATTATATTCCACTGCATTGTATCTATATTCTTTGTTATTTTTGTTAATCCTAGATATAAAGATTTAACCAATCTTGAGCTTAAACGATCTCACAATTGATAAAACACAAACCTGTGAAACAAAAATAACAAAAATAACAAAGAATATAGATACAATGTGAAGATATCAATTGTGAAGATCGTTTAAGCTCAAGATTGATTAAATCTTTATATCTAGGATTAACAAAAATAACAAAATAACAAAAATAACCAATCTTGAGCTCTGATACCAATTGTGAATATCGTTTAAGCTCAAGATTGGTTAAATCTTTATATCTAGGATTAACAAAAATAACAAATAATATAGATACAATGCAGCGGAATATAATGAACATGATTCAATGTTATTCAAACAATGTTTTATTATCATACGTTTCCATCAAGCCCCAATTCTATATGATTAGTATAGAAAGTTACAATCTAACAGGAATCAAAGATCCTTGGGGCTACACACTTATTCTAGGCGTCTACTTAGAGAACTCACGCCTAGAACTCACACACACCTTTACAAGACGTCTACATATTTTCTGTGCATACTTAATAATACTCCTGTGAATCTCTTTATATAGAGAGATTTCAAGGCTTACAAAAGAAGATAAAAACGAATAATATATTTTAAACATTTAAGAATATCTTCTGTTATCTTTATCTTCTTAAGAAGATCTTCCAGAATCTACATATTCTCTACCAGCTCGTAGAATTCTTTAATGACGATTTTAGTTCTTTTGTTTCATTTTTTTATTTACTTTGTCTCATCAAATCAAGAATCTCAACAATCTTCCCTTATTTGATGATGAAAAAACAAACAAAGTCATGTGCGAACTTCATCATAAAGCCAAAGCTTCCCCTGAAGTTGAGATGTAATCATCTCCCTGAATGAAACAAAACTTCCCCATAAGTAGATATCCTTTGTATCATGCCACCACATATAATAAGCTGCAAATCAATAAACCTGTAATCTTTATACTTGTTGATCCCAATGAATAGATCTTTAACTCCTTAGCTTGCAAGGTTTAGTACCCTTGGATAAATCCAAAAATACTAAGAATGAAACTTTGATTTGAATGATATAAACTATGCAGAAACTAGTTTATATCACTAAGAAGTATTCTTAATGAAACAGTAAAATACGTTTTGACACAAAGATATAATCAAAACAACAAGCTTCAATATATTAATACGATCACTCTGACTTAGTGATAGGGTTTACAACCTTGAAGCTATGAACTCTATGGAAAACTGAGATGGAAAACTTATTTCTAACTTCACGACCTAGGATCTCCTTTTATAGACCAAGAAGTCCTCTACAAGATAACTACAAATCTTTTTAGATCTTCTATAATTCTAAACATATACATATCTTTCTATAGAATATAGAATATACACCATAAATAACTCCATGCATATCTTGTTACGCGTCTTTGTCTTCAAAACCTTCAACTGTATTAAGTCCTTCACTAGCAGTACAAACTAACACTAGCAGTACTAATATTATACTAGCAGTACTAATTCAGTTAAGTATTGTTAGTTCTATTATGAGCAGCACTAATCTTTGAAGATTTATGCCCAACAATCCTCCCCTAAACTTGTGATTTACCTTCAAATCCCAAGTTTCTTCTGACTTAAATCTTTTATTCTGCTTCCGCTGAGGATTCTTCCAAACATTCTTCTACTTTTGTACTTGTGACTTTATAAACTTGAGAAGTTCATATGCCATTGTGCTTTCATGATCAACCTCCAATCTTTTACTTAACATTCTTGATAACATTTCCTGATTAATAGGATATTTCTTCTCATTCATCATGTGAATAGCAATACCATTGTTCATCAACAAAATATGAATTCCATATGAATTAAATAGTCTCGAGCTTATCAAATTGTATTCATGTTGATTCTTCCAGACTTCATCTTCTTCACAGCTCAAATAAGGTCTTCAAATCTCCCCAAAGCATTAAGTCATAACCTTCTGGACTTGATGTCATATACCTTGCTTTAACTAGCCTGTGTAAGTCTAAAACATCTTGTCTGTCAAAATCATCAAGCATCTCACTGAAGATCTTTTAATTCTTGGAGCTTCCATCTGCCCTGAAGATTTGATAATACATGAAGTTTTCTGCTATGACATAAGTCTTCCAATCAACTATTAGAAACTTAGTAGCCAAAGACTCAAAATCCATAGCAAACTCTTCTCCTGGAACAATATCCAAAAAAGCTTTATGTTCTTCTTTCTCTGTATCATATTTTGTCTTCTGTCTTTTGACACTTTGATCATCTTGCTTTTCACTTGCTCTTTTCTTGGCAAGTGTTTTCCTTCTAGTACCTCCAGACTTTTTTCAGTACCTTTTTCTTATCTTCTAAACCATAGTACAAAAGTATTGAACTGATCCCATACTTTTTCAAATATTGGTCTAATTTCTTCATATTTCATTCCTTTGAAGAAACTTTGCTTGTATCCTGCTTGATTCTTCAAGTACATGACCGTGTTCTTCCTAACTTCAGCAACAGAGTAAGGTCTATTCTGAAGAGTATGGTACCTTAGTACAGTAGGATCACTCCAATCAATAGTCTGAGATTGTGTAGCTTCAGCTGGAACTTCTTCCCTTTCATTCAATTGCCTTTGTAGTTCCAGAGCAGCTTCAAAATTGATCCTTTCTTGTTCTTGCTCTGCCATTGCTTTTGCTTGTTCCTCCTCTTGAACCTTTCTTGCTAACTCCTCATCTACACTCATTTGTACTTGAACCCTCTTCTTGAGTTTCTTTGGAGGCTCAGGTTCTTGCATAATGGCCTTTCCTTTGTCCTTTGCCTTTGATGCACTCCTCCTAATATATACTAGTGCTGCAGCAGCAGTACTAACATCATGGGTGCCAGTACTAACTTCTGCACCAGCAGTACTAACTGGTACATCAGCAGTACTAACTTCCTTTTCACCTTTTTCACCACTTCCAAGGTCTTCAATAAGTTCAGTTGGAGTTTCTTCTTCTAGAAGTACTTCAGTATCAACACTATTCTTCTCTTGAGTCTCTACATCCTCCTGACACCATGAAGTTTCTTCATCCTGTACCAAAGAAATAGTAGGATCTGTATCAATCTGGGCTATCTTCCTCCCATGTTTGGAAGGATCCACTGCAGCATCTTCATCTTCTAAGAGAACAATCCTAGCCTTTCTCCTTGCTTTGCCAGACCTGACTTGTTGCTCTAATTTATTCACTTTCAAGACCAACTTTGTAAAAGCAATACCATAAGCCTTCTTTGTCTGTTTTAAGTCTTCTTCCACGGCCACAACCATGTCTGACGATTCTATAACCAATTCCATCAATTCATTATGTTTCAGTCTGCCCTTATCACTTCCAGGGGTGTAACCTCCTAGAGAGGTGAATCATGGGGCATGGTGGCAGTCTCCTCTGCCTCATGTGTGGTTTGGATAGATGGTGGTGTGGTTGGGGTACTGGATGTTGTGTGATGGGATGACAAGGATGGTGAAGATGTTATTCTTGAGGGGCGAGGTGGATGATGCTTCATCTTGAGGCTGAACTAGCATAGTATCAAATAATGGTGTGACTACCCCAGTAGTATCCTGATGCTCTCCTCATAATTGTTTATTTATGTTTGGTTTTGAATGTTTGTTGTAAGGGTAAGTAGTAGAAATAGGTTCTGGTATGAGGAAAAAGTAGTCTTTTTTGTTTGTTCAAAAGTATTTGGATGAACCTGTGATACATCAAAAATTTATGTGTGCTTTCCAAATTTTTGACCATGGCATCAAATATAAATCTTGAAAAGTTAAAAACTCTGTTTGTTGTCAGGCATATGATAGCAGTGGCAATGTTACTACTAAATTGATCCCAAGCAATCTTTTTAGAACTCATATAATGGAGTATGGTATGAATGAAAAACTTCCACTGAAGGGCAAAATGTCCTTTTAAGAAAGTTAAACTTTCAGAAGTTATTACATACCCCATGCGAGTCAGTTGCTCAAAAATTTCTCCATTAGGAAGAGAAGTAAGACCTTCAGAATCATTGAGAGTTGAGATGTTTCTAATGGAGGCTTCAGTGATAATCTTGTCTCTTCCATCAATGGTAGCAGTGATAGCACGAACCACATCCTTAGTTGTGCTCAAAGCAGCAGTTTGCCAAAATTGTTCAATGAGAGAGATATATAGGGTTGGACATTCAATGAGAGCATAGTAAATGTGGCTTGAAGTGAGAAAATCATGATTTCATGAAAGCCCTCACTGCCTTCTGACTTTACTAAGTATGCCACCATATAGGCATGTCGCAAAACTCAAAGATACGCCATTGTTATGAATAAAAAAGTTGATTAAGAATTTGGGATTTGGTTGTGGGTTTTGATTTGACCGACTTAATAAAATTGAATCTTTTTCTCAAAGAAACCTTATAAGAGAAAGAAATATCAAGAATTTTACAAATCATAGACCCCTATAAGCAAGTTGTTAGCAGAAATATCTCAACGGCTATTAATTAATTAAGAAAATTATGTTATACCTCAAACGGTACTAACGATCACCCACCAGTACTAATTTTAGCCTAACAGTACTAACTTTAAGCCCAGTCGTATTAACTTTACCCGGCAGTATTAAGATATGCTTGGCAGTACTAACTTAATACTGGTAGTATTAAGTTTATGCCTAGTAGTATAAACACCAATGTTGTTCCAACAAGCATTTCCATCATAAATTTAGATTCTCACAAGCTTTCTTTCTGTTTTTCATCTCACAATTTCTCTCATTTCTTTTTCTCACTGAAACTCTCTGTCTGTTTTTCATACTCACATCTCTCTTTCTATTTTTAAGCTCACTGAATCTCTCATTTCTTTTGGCTCACCAATCACTCTTTCTGTTTTATATCATAAATCTCTCTATTCTTTTGAGCTCACAAATGCAGACAATTTTATACAATGTGCCATTAATTCCATTAGTTGCATACTGTCCTCTCCACTTCCAAGTGTGTGAACTCTTAAGAGAGGTGGATCATTAGACTATTTAGGTGTAGTCTCAAACCTAGTTTGAGCATCTACACCCCCCAATATGGTATCTTGGCACTTGGGACCACTACCTGAACCGATTCCTTAAGGACTTGGCTCATTAAGTGTTGTCATGGATTGGGTCCTATTGATGTTACCATTGTCATGCTCTGCTTCTAAGCTAGAAGCAGTAGTGGCAACCCTTTCCATTCTGTCACCCAACTTCTTATGGACAACCTCATCATCAACCTTTTTAGGGGGACCACTAGACTGAGGTATCTTGGTGTCCCGACCTCTTTTAAATTTCCTTGGTGTTTGACTCATCACACACCTTTGTTTGATGTTGCATGTCCTCCCCTCAATTCAATACTAGGTACTCAATATGCTTAGCCTGTAAATGTTAGTCCAAAACCAAGAATACACAATCTAAAGTAGATCTTGTTTAGCAGTTTTAATTATGACTAACAGTTTTTAACTAGCAGTCTTAAGTATAACTAGCAGTACTAATTATACTTAGCAGTACTAATGTTTTGCCTAGCAATACTAAAATCTGCCTAGCAGCATTAATCTTACAACTACCAGTTTTACTTCCAAATACATTTCTAAGATAAGCACATCTTTAGAGATTAAGTAATCCAATGCTAGCAATTAGAAAGTTGAACCTGCTAACATCAAATGCCTTTGTGAGAAGATCTGCAACATTGTAGTCTGTGTGAATCTTGATCACTTGAATCAACTTCTTCTTATAAGAATCTCTGATGAAGTGATTCCTTATCTCTATGTGTTTAGTTTTAGAGTGAAACACTGGATTCTTCAAAATGCAAATGGTGCTTTCATTATCATTCTGTCACCCAACTCCTTATGGACAGTCTCATCATCAACCTTTTTAGGGGGACCACTAAATTGAGGTATCTTGGTGTCCCGGCCTCTTTTAAATTGCCTTGGTGTTTGACTCATCACACACCTTTGTTTGATGTTGCATGTCCTCCCCTTAATTAATACTAGGTACTCAATATGATTAGCCTGCAAATGTTAGTCCAAAACCAAGAATACACAATCTAAAGTAGATCTTGTTTAGCAGTTTTAATTATGACTAACAGATTTTAATTAGCAGTCTCAAGTATAACTAGCAGTACTAATATTTTACCTAGCAATACTAAAATCTGCCTAGCAGCATTAATCTTACAACTACCAGTTTTACTTCCAAATACATTTCTAAGACAAGCACATCTTTAGAGATTAAGTAATCCAATACTAGCAATTAGAAAGTTGAACCTGCTAACATCAAATACCTTTGTGAGAAGATCTGCAACATTGTAGTCTGTGTGAATCTTGATCACTTGAATCAACTTCTTCT
>BQNB010063464.1:0-18189 GCA_026074375.1 Tanacetum coccineum | reverse complement strand
TTAGATCGAGTCAATTTCGAGTAGTTTACGAGTCGATCTCGAGTAACTCGCGAGTTGTCTCGTCTCGTTTACACCCCTAAGGTACACAGTCTAATGGTTTTGCAGGTACAAAAGCAAGTGATAATGCAGGTCAAGCTAGAAAGGAGATAGAACCTATCAAAGATACATTTTGCTACCATTATGGACTGCTGATCCGCCATATTCCCAAGATCCAAAGAGTTCTTATGATGATGGATCCAAACCTTCAAGTGATAATGGAAAGAAGGTTGTGGAAGATCCAAGAAAAGATAGTAAATGTAATGATCAAGAGAAGGAAGATAATGTTAACGGCACTAACAATGTTAATGCTGCTAGCACAAATGAAGTTAATGCTGTTGGTGGAAAAACAAGCATTAAACATCCATTTGATCCAGATATGCTTGCTTTGGAAGATTATCACATATTTGACTTCACAAGAGATGATGAAGATGATGGTGTGGTGGCTAACATAAACAATTTGGATACTACAATCAAAGTCAGTCCTAATCTAACTACAAGAATTCATGCCATTTTTGAACAACTTGCATTGATGGGATATGAGAAAATTTCATAGAAGCTGACTTTTTATAAGCCATTCTTTTCCCCATAATGGAAATTTCTGATTCATACTATTCTACAATGCCTAAGTTCAAAGACTACTACATGGAATGAGTTTAGTAGTACTATGGCATCTACAATTATCTGTTTGGCTACAAATTAGAAGTTTAACTTTTCAAAATACATTTTTGAAAGTATGGTTAGAAACTTGGATAATTTTTCTAGCAAATTTTTAATGTATCTAAGGTTCGTATAAGTGTTTCTAGAACAACAACTTGATGATCTGTCAAATCATAACAGAATTTATGTTGCACCCTCTCACACTAAAAAGATTTTTACAAATATGAGAAGGGTAGGAAAAGGGTTTTCTGGTAGAGTAACACCTTTATTTCCAATCATTGTGGTACAAAACCAATCACAAATGGGTGAAGGTTTAGCAATTCCAACTAATCCCCATCACACACCTACTTTTATTCAACTATCTCCTCAACCTCAAAAGACACAAAAACCTAGGAAGCCTAAAAGAAAGGACACTCAGGTACCTCAGCCTAGTGATCCTAGTAAAAATGTTGCAGATGAGGCTATCTATAAGGAGTTGGGTGACAGTTTGGTGAGGGCTGCCACTACTTCTTCTAGCTTAGAAGCAGAGCAGGACAATGGTAACATAACTAAGACCCGATCCAAGGAAACACCTAATGAATCTAGTTCTACGTTCCCTAATGAACTAGCTTCAGTTTGTGGGTCCAGGTGCCATAGAAAACCATGTGATACAATTGCTCAACACTAGTTTGTGAGAAGATATATCTAAACTTCCATGATTCACTGCACAAGACGTGTACTATGCAAACTATAATAAACCATTGAGGGACGAATTGTGTTAAACTCCCAAACCCTTCCCTGTTAAACTCGTAACCCCTTCTCCCGCCCAATTTTCCCCCCAAACAAGTCATGGGTCTTCTCCCATTCTTTTACCCTGCGATTTATCACCACCACCATGGATAATCACTTCCCACCTCCCCTACTACCATTTCCCACCAGAAATTAAACCTTTCCATGTTGCAATCCCACGTTTCCCTTGAAACAAGCCGAATCAGTGGCTAGGATGGATCCAAAGAAGCACAAGGACCATAGATGGCTAGGATGAGGGCTTTGAAGTCTCTCACAGAAGAAACACAAGAAAGAAGGGATGAGACTTAGCTCTTAGTATAAATAGGAGGCTATGTGAGCCGAATTAAGCATGTAGAGTAGAAGTCTTTATCTTTATTTAAATTCAGTCTTTTTTATGTGTCTTTCAGCTTATTTACAGCTTATTGCCATTTCTGTGTTACTCTTTTAAAAGCTAATGAAAGTTATTTTAAGTTTCCATCTAAATCCGTCCAAAGCAATTTATATTATTTGTTGATAAGCAAAAGAGCATGTCTAAACCTGTAAGAGACCTTGGGATTTGGGTGTATTCAAATCAACAAAGGAAAGGGGTTTAGGATTAGTGTTTAAGTACCTATCATTGTACCTTGGTAAGTATTTAAGTCCTCTTGTTACCATTACATTAGCTATATAGCTTCTTAAGCTGTTATTACAGCTCATTGGAGAGATCTATGGTGGGATCATTTTGTCGTTAAGATGGCTGTGTTCAGGAGAGATGGGTAGTGAGAGGGTAGCGTGTAGAACTATCTGTATATGATTATATGGTAGTCAGATAGAGCGAATATCAGCGTGTCTGTAGGGATGTGACACGACACAGAGATCGCTACTTTACGACACAAAGCGTAAGAGAAAAGTCTCTCCAAAATGCGATTACCAACTATTAAGGGTGTTTGGGTAACAATGAAGTTTAAAGTACGGTACAACTCTATTCTAGAGCAAAGTTTGATAATGTGTTGATGTCAATGTGGTTGACTTTAGCTTAAGTATTAAGCTCATTTAAGTCTATTTTTAAAAGTTTTTTAAGTTTGAAGAATGTTTTTCAAGGTTTTCTAAGTGGTCATTTGGAACTGTGGTGTCTAAAAAAAGCTACAAAGGCTTATTTCATAAGCCATTGTACACCTGAGTTTTAGTGTAAAAAAAAGGTATCATTTGTGTGTTCAAAACAGGCTACCAAAGCCCCTTTGGTCATTTGACTTGTTAAGTCAAACCTGCCAAAGTTTTAAAAGTCATTTTTTATAAAAGCAAAAAAAAAAAAACCTTTTTCAAGAGTGAAAATCAGCAACTTTAAATGGTTTTTGGAAGCTTAAAATTTGTGCACAAGTTCAATTCTTAGTGTTCTAAACCTGTTTTAACTTATCTTTTTATTTTGAGCTTATTTGACAGCTTATTTTAAGCTGTCAAAATAAGCCCTTGTCCTTGACTTATTTCCCCTGGTGCTAAAGGGTGAATTTTAAGCCATCTTATTTAGCTTTTTAGTGAACCTTACCCTTAGATTTTAGCTTATCTTAAGAGCCAATAAACTCTTAGATAAGCCTCCTTAGTTTCAGACCTTAAGAGGCCCCTTTGATAGCTTATTTTTAAGCTTAAAGTAGCCCCTTAACTGTTTTTGCTTAGCTTAGTGTAGAAACTGCTTATTTTCTTTCTAGCTTATTAGGAGCTTTTTAGTTGTTAAATTCAGTCTCTTAGTTGCTTATTAGGAATGTTAGTGGCCTTAGATAGCTTATCCCCTTTTTCCTTTGCTTATTGAGTTTTTAAGCCCAATTTCTACACCAACAATACTAACTCTTTAGTTAGTACTGCTGTGGTATTAAGCCATTTTTTTGGCTTATTGGGTTTTTCTTATTTGCTTATTCCTGCTCCTATTTGCTTATAAAGTTGGTGTGTTAAGCTGTGTGTGCCTCTTTTCCATTTTCTTTGATTATTTGTGTCAAAAAGTTCACCAAGACTTAGCCATTCTTAGCTTTTAGCTAATTTTAAGCTTCTGTCATTTAAGCCCTTTTTCCAGCTTATTTAGTTTATACATTTTAGTCCCTAGAGCTTATTTAGGCTAGCTTAGGAACCATCTTAAGCTTACTCAGTTTAGACTTAGCTTATTTGTTCACAAAGTCCAAAAGACTTATTGTTTTTAAGCCTTTTAGCCTAGTTTTAGCTTCTGTCAAGTTAGCCCTTTTTAAGCTTATTTAAGGTCACAATTTAGCTTTTAGTGCTTATTAGGATAGTTTAGACAACTCCTTTAGCTTATTTAGTCCTAGCTTGCTTAAGTTCCAAAGTATCCAAGACTTAGCGCATATTTTTTTGCCTTTAAGCTAAATTTAACTTCTTCCTTTTTAAAAGCTGATTTAAAGCTTATTTATAGGCTTTCAACAAAAACTTGTAGCTTAAAAGTTGTATTTTAAGCCTCCATAACATTAACAACTTTGGTTCACAAAGTTTTTCAAAAAAAATAAAGAGAAAGGGGTGACCCCGGTGTGCAAGACTCGAGACCCGGTCCTCTACCCTCGTACACCTTCTTTAACCACAACACTACCGCGCGCCTTGGGACTTTTACGTAGTATCCCAAGGGCCAGGGTTATTTAAGGGTGTTTTTGGCTATTAAGCCTTAAGCTGTTTACCGCATATTTTGCAGGGCTTTTTATAACAATTTTTTGTTCTTGTTTTTTCGTAGGTTTATCATAGTGTAAAGTATTTTTAGTAAATTTTTCATAATTTTTAAAGGTCGTTTATTATTTTTTACAATTTAATTTCGTTAAAAGTTTAAAAAATTCATAAAAAATACAAAAATTATCAAAAAAATATTTTTCTTTTTTAGAAAATTTGATTTAGTCATATAGTTTGTAGGAAAAATATAAAAACTTTCGTAGGGTCATTTTTATAACTTTTTGCTTTTTAAAGAACGGGTCCGGGTGCGTTTTTTTGTCTTGACTCGTTTTTGGGTCAAACGAACTCCGTTTTCAGTCTAGTCTTTTTCATTCTTCGTTATTTGTCTCATAGAGTAGTTTAGAAGTGAAAATTTCTTCGTAGGGTTAATTTTGAAGATTTTAGGTTTTAGCCCCTTTGTTCGGGATTCGTGCTCTCGTTTTCTAGCTTAATTTCTTAATTTTTAGGTTTATCTTAAACGTTTTTGTTTGTTATTGTTTAATTTAACTTTCCACACTCTCAAATCATTTTTCCCATTCAAACTCCAATCTTCCGACTGTATCGATTCTCCAGTCCAGCCTCATTGGGGATAAACGACCCGGGAACATTCTATATTACTTCTCGGTTTTATTGATTCTGCTTTTAGACTAGCCTTATTATATATATTTTATATTTTATTATATATTATATATATTTTAAGGTGTAGTTTGGCAGCAATCAACTAGCAGTAGTAACTACTTAGCAGTTTTTCTTCTAAGTCTCTGAGCAGTACTAACATGCACTAGCAGTAGTAACTTTACACTTGCAGTACTAGCTGTGTACTAGCAGTAGTAAACACTTAGCTAAGTACTAACTGTGTACTAGCTAAGTAGTAACTACTTAGAAGTTTTTCTTCTAAGTCTCTGAGCAGTACTAACATGCACTAGCAGTAGTAACTTTACACTTGCAGTACTAACTGTGTACTAGCAGTAGTAAACACTTAGCATTTTTTTTCTTTGAAGTTCTTAAGTAGTACTAAGACAACTGAGCAGCATTAACTCTGATATGAGTAACAGTAATACTAGCAGCATTAAGAAGGATTTTAATCCCAACAATCCTCCCCTAAACTTGATATTTATCTCCAAAATCATCAAGTTTCTCCATTAAAAGTTCCATAATCACCAGGAGGATGTTTCTAAACACTTTATTGATTCTTAAGCTATTTTGTGAGAAGTTTAAAAAGCTAATATGCCATTTTACTGAAATAATCAACCTGAAGCTTCTTGTTTAGCATATCTGTAATTATAGGTGGTGTAAGGGGATATCTCTTTTCTACCAGCATGTAAATCATTCCAGATTGCAAACTCAAGCAATGCACTCCACATGAGTTAAATAGCTTCCATCTCAAAACTTTATACCTTTGTTGCAACTTCTAGATTTCATCTTCTGCGTGTGGTTCAAACATTGTCTTCAAATCTCCCTATAGCAGCAAATCCATATCCTCTACTGGTCTTGTTGATCCATATTTAGCCTTTACCAGCTTGTACAGCTCTACCAAATCTTCTTTGTTAACACTCTTAAGAAATTGACTAAAGACTAAGTACATCTTTGAACTTCCACCAGCTCTTATTATTTGAAAGTAGCTGTTCTTTCCTTCTTTATGGATCTTCCAGTCAACAATGGTTGGAGGCTTAGTAGCTAAAGGTACATCATCAATTGCAACCTCTTCTTTATTTGGAATGACTTTCATTAGACTTTGAAGCTCTACTGTGTATTTATCCTCATCTGCTTTTTAGTACTCTCTTGTTCCAACTCTTCTCCTGCTTTCTTTGAACTACCTTCCACCAAGTCTGTTCTAAAGTCTTCAAATGTATTCACCCTCTTGAAAGCTCTGTCAAACATCTTCTAAATAGAATCAAAAAAATTGTTCTTTAAGTCTTTGAGCTTCTTTCCTTCCATATTCTTCAGGTAAGTACACATGATTTTTCTTTGTTGAGCTTGGGTTGGTGGTTTGTTTCTTTTCTCTTCTGCGATTTTAGCTTCAAAGTGCTTTCTTCTTTGCTCTAAGAGTTGTTGAAATAATTTTGCCTTTTCTTCAACAGAAAATTCTTCTTGCTCCTCTTCTTGCAGTATTTGAGCCAATTCATAATCAACCTCAATCTTAGCCTGAATATCATCCCATTCTTTAGTAAAGGCAACATTGGCTTCATCCTTCTCCCTTGCAAGTCTCTCCTCTTCATTAAACTCAGCTTGTAATCTTTTAGCTTCTTCTTCATCACTCTTAAGTTGATCTTTCTTACTCATTTTCTTCACATGTTTAGGTTCTATCATTTCCCCTTTGCCTTTGTCCTGAACTTCTGCCTATGATGGTTGTTGTGAAGATCTCGTTATTGTAGCTGTACCCAGCTCAGTAATAACAATTCCTTTCCTTGGAGTTGGAATTTTAGCAGTTGTTGTAGCAGCGCTAACCTTTGTTGAAGCATTGGCAGCATTAACTGGTACATTTGGTTCTTTTATAACATCCCCTTTTACCTTGGGTTTTACACTTTTCAAAGCTGCAAGTGCTTGAGCCAAAGTAACTTCATCAACAGTTAAATTCACATCTTTAGCAGCAACTTCTTGTTCTGCAAACACCTCATCACCAGTCACAGTACCCACATCGTACATTTCTTTGTCAGCATCATCTTGAACATTAACTAGGGTAATGTCTTCATCTGCATCAATAGCATTAATCCTCCCCTGTTTGGATGCATCCTCACCCAAACTTTCTTCATCTCTAGAGGATTCTACCCTAGCACTCAAACCAACTTTGTATAGTCTCTTCAGCTTATGAGTTCTTGAACTTCTTTTCTTTTCAAGCTTCTTGACCCTCCTTTTCAAACTAGCAATCTCATTAGCTTGAGTGGTCTTTGTCTTCTCTAAATCAAGAACCTTCTTTTGTAAAGTGGTACACAATTCCATCAATTCATTAAGTTTAAGTCTATCCTCATCACTTTGATGTGTGTTACCTCTTACCAGCAGTGAATCATTGGAAAGTTTAGATACATTCTCAAACCTAGTTTGAGCAATAGTATCCCCCATGGTTTCTTGGCACCTGGGACCACCACCTGAAGTAGTTCCTAGGGAACTAGATTCATTAGGTGTTGCCTTGGATCGGGTCTTAGTTATGTTACCACTGTCCTGCTCTGCTTCTAAGCTAGAAGCAGTAGTGGCAGCCCTCACCAAACTGTCACCCAACTCCTTATGGATAGCCTCATCTGCAACATTGTCACTAGGATCACTAGGCTGAGGTACCTGAGTGTCCTTTCTTTTAGGCTTCCTAGGTTTTTGTGTCTTTTGTGGTTGAGTAGATGGTTGAATAATGGTGGGTGTGTGATGGAGATCAGTTGGATTTGCTGAACCTTCACCCAATTCTGATTGGTTTTGTACCATAATTGTTGGAAATAAATGTGTTACTCTACCAGAAAAACCTTTTCCTACCCTTCTCATATTTCCAAAAATCTTCTTAGTGTGAGAGGGTGCATTATAAATTCTCTTATGAGTTGGAAGCCCATCAAGTTGTTGATCCAAAAACACTTGTACAAACCTTGGATACATCAAAAATTTCCCAGACACATTATCCAAGTTTCTAAACATACTTTCAAAAATGTATTTTGAAAAGTTAAACTTCTGATTTGTAGCCAAACAGATAATTGCAGATGCCATAGTACTACTAAACTCATTCCATGCAGTAGTCTTTAAACTTAGGCATTGTAGAATAGTATGAATCAGAAATTTCCATTATGGAGAGAAGAATGACTTATTAAAAAGTGAGCTTCTATGAAATTTCTCATATCCCATCAATGCAAGTTGTTGAAAAATGGTAGAGTTTGGTAAAAAAATCAATACCTTCCTCATCTTCTAGTTTAAGATCTTTTCTCACAGATGCTTCAGAGATAATTATCTTCTTGCCATCTACTAGGGCATGCAACTATACTTCCCCATTGATAGTTTTGACCATGCCAGTAGACCAGAATTGATCAATGCAAGAGATATATATAGTGGGATTAACCGTTAATGCATATCTTATAGGTTATGCATTCAGAAAATCCACAATTTGTTCAAACCCATCACTTTTTGCGGGTTTAGACAAAAATGCTTAGGATCGTCATTTGTGCTGGGTTTTGATGATGGATGATAAAATTGAGTTAGGGTTTATGATTAGAGAGTTTACGAAAGTATGAAATCTATTAAATGACTGATTGAAACCCTTAATCAAAGTATTTATGAAAATACCCTCAATAGCATTAACTTTCACCTAGTAGTAGTAACCCAACAGTAGTAAGTGTATGCCTAGCAGCATTAACTTAGAACCAACAGTAGTAAGTTATGCCTAGAAGCATTAACTTTGAGTCACCAGTATTAACTCCAATTCCATTCCAAACAGCTTTTCCATCATCAATCTAACACTTTTCTTTGCTTTTCCTGCAAAATGTTAGTCCAAAAACCAAGAAAACACAAGACATAGCAACTTACACAATTAACATAGTATTAATTATACCTAACAATATTAAGTATAACTAACAGTAGTAACTCAGCAGTATTAAGTATAACTAGCAGTACTAATTATACTTAACAGCTGAAACTTTTAATGACATGAGTAACTGTACTAATTTATACCAAACTTTACAAAAACATAAAGAGATAAAATACTTTTAAAGATTCATCATTCTAATACTAACAATCAAATATTGAAATCTACTTACATCAAAAGCTTTTGTAAGCAAATCTGCAACATTCTTGTCAGTATGGATTTTGACCATTTGAATCAATTTCTTTTCATTGCAATCTCTAATAAAATGATGTCTGATCTCTATATGTTTTGTTTTTGAATGAAAAACAGGATTTATAATTATGCAAATAGTACTATTATTATCAATAAAGATCTTGGTATGCATAAAATTATACTCATAATCAAGTAGTTGATTCTGAATCCAAAGCACTTGTCGACAGCAACTTGAAGCAGCCACATACTCAGCTTCTGTTGTGGAATTTGCAACCACTGTCTATTTCTTGCACTGCCATGATATTAATCTACATCCAAGGAATTGACAACCTCCTGTTGTAGACTTCCTATCCAAGCTTGTTCCAGCATAATCACTATCAGTGTATGCTACCAAATCAAAAAGAGAATCTTTTGGATACCAAAGGCCCAATTTTGGTTGACCTTTTAAGTACCTAAAAATCCTTTTCACAGCATGAAGATGTGAAACCTTTGGATTGACTTGGTATCTAGCACAGGCACACACTGCAAACATGATGTCAGGTCTTGAAGATGTAAGATACATTAATGAACCAATCATTGACCTATACATATGAACATCCACTTCTTTACCATCTTCATCCTTGAGCAGAGGCTTTTGAGTTTCCATTGGTGTGCTTGCATTCTTGACTTCTGTAAACCCAAATTTCTTTAAAATTTCAACCACCTATTTATCTTGACTAATAAATATGCCATCCTTCTTCTGCTGCACTTGTAATCCTAAAAAGAATGTAAGTTCTCCCATAGAACTCATCTGAAATTTCTCATGCATCAACTTCTCAAATGCATTGCATAGCTCCTTCTTTGTTGAACCAAATATGATATCATCCACATAAACTTGGATCAGCAAAATATCACCTTTGTGCCTTTTGATGAATATGGTCTTGTCAATTTTCCCTCTTTAAAACCCATTGTTTAACATATATGTTGACAAGGTTTCATACCAATCTAGTGAGCTGGAGTAGTCCATACAAGGCTTTTTCAACCTTGTATACTCTATCAGGAAAGTTTGGATCTTCAAATACTGGTGGTTGATATACATACACCTCTTCTTCAATCTTCTCATAGAGAAAAACACTTTTTACATCCATTTGATACACCACAAAATCTTTAAATGAAGCATAACCTAAAAATAGCCTAATTGCTTCAATTCTTGCAACAGGGCCAAAGACTTCATCATAGTCAATCCCTTCTTCTTGTGTGTACCTTTGAGCAACCAATCTTGCTTGATTTCTTATCACAATTCCCATTTCATCCTTTTTATTCCTGAAAACCCATTTAGAGTCTATAGCCCTTTTTCTATTTGGTAAATCCACTAAAGTCCAAACTTCTTGTAACTTTAATTGTAGAAGCTCTTCCTGTATAGCCTTTATCTAGCTTGGATCCTTCAATGCATGAATTACCTTTTTAGGTTCTTCCTGTGATAAAAAAGCAAGCAAACAAGCAGTTTTAAAGGTCTTTATGGGTTGTTCTTTGTTGAATAGTACTAATAAACCCATGTTCCTCTAATTTCTTTGACATCTTTCTTGTTTGTGTAGCTGATTGCAATCTCCAATCACTTGATCAAGAAGATGATCTTTATGAATTCTTGTAGTTGGAATAGGACTGACTTGGATTTTTGTATCCAAATTGTTCATGTCAGCCTTTGCACCATCATCTTCATCCTCTCTTAAGAAGTGAAATATGCTATAATCTTCCAAAGCAGACATATTTTGATCAAATGGAAGTTCAATGCTTGTTTTTCCACCAACAACATTAACTTCATTTGTGCTAGCAGCATTAACATTGTTAGTGCTGTTAACATTATCTTCCTTCTCTTGATTATTACATTCACTATAGTTTCTTGGATCTTCATCAACCTTATTTCCATTATCACATGAAGGTTTGAATCCATCATTATGAGAACTCTTTAGTTTTTAGGAAAATGGTGGACCAGCAGTCTATAATGGTAGCAAAATGTAATCTTTGACAGGTTCTGTCTCCTTTTTGGCTTGACCTGCATTATCACTTGTTGTTGTACCTGCAAAACCATTAGACTATGTACCTATAACAATTGGCTCATAATTCATTGTTCTTGTTAGTGCATCAATATCAAATAGCCAATCTAGTCCACTACCTACAACATTAGGTGTATTCTTACTAAACCTAATATGCAAGTTTTCTTCCACTATCCTTGTTTTACTATTGAATACTCTAAAGGCTTTACTATTTAAAGAGTGTCCAATAAAGAAACCTTTATCAGTCTTACCATCAAATTTGCCTAAGTGATCTATGATATTAAGAATAGTAACAAGACACCCAAATGGTCTCATAAAACTTAAAGTTGGTGGTCTACCAAGAAAAAGTTCATATGGGGTCTTGTAACTACTAACACTTTATTTTGCACATAGCAAGCAGTATTAACTGCTTCTGCCCAAAAATTAGTTGGCAACTTAGAATCAGCTAGCAGAGTCCTAGCAACCTCAATTAGTATCCTATTCCTCCTCTCAGCAACTCCATTTTGTTGAGGAGTTATAGCTACACTAAATTGTCTTAAAATACCCTTCATCTTACAAAACTAATTCATTTCTTTGTTTTTGAATTCAGTCCCATTATCACACCTAATCACCTTAACCTTGTGATCTAATAGATTTTCTATCCCAGTTATAAAGGACTTAAGAATGCCACTAGTCTTATCCTTAGTAGCTAGAAAGAAAACCCGTGTAAACCTACTATAATCATCTGTGACAACTAGGCAATACATTTTCTTCATAAGGCTTTTTATAAATGTTGGACCAAATAAGTCCATATGAAACAAATGTAAAGGAAGAATGATTAAGTTCTTTGTTTTAGATTTACAAGAGGCTCTGTGTTGCTTTCCCTTTTGACAATCAGCATACGTTTGATCATTTTCAAAAAGTTTGGAAGGTAAACCTCTTACAAGATTTCCCTTAACCAATTTATTCATGGTTTTAAAATTTAAGTGACCTAGCCTTCCATGCCAAAGTTTAGATTCATCAGATGTGGCTTTTACAAAAAAGGCAAGTTAAACCTTCTTTAGGAACTATGTTCTTTAAATCAACACTATACATATTGTTCTTTCTAGGAACTCTAAGTAAAACTTGACTTTCATTAATTAACTTAAAGTTTGGAGATAAAACAATACATTCAGTGTCATTAAAAAGAACACTATTCTTTTTATCACACATTTGTGAGACACTAAAGAGATTAAACTTTAATTCTCTCATAAAATAAACATTTTCAAAATCTAGATTACCAGTTTTAATGGTACCTTTTCCTATGATTTTCCCTCCTTTGGGGTTCCCTCCAAAAGCAACATATCCTCCATCTATCTCTTCATAGTTTGTAAGATAGGACATGTCCCATGTCATGTGCCTTGAACATTCACTATCAATCACTCCTTGATCTTGTAAATCCATTTGTGGATTGCCCTGCAGATTAGATAGGAAAATCAGTTTCTTTTGGGGACCCAAGCCATCACTGACTTAGATCTGCCTTGTGCATCAATATAATTAAACTTTTTTAGGGTGATTAATGCACTGTTGTGTTTAGAAACATGGTCTAAAACTTTGTGCTTTGGTTTCCAAACCCAACAAGCTGAGGCCTTAACAACATAATTTTTTTCCCTTAACAGCATTAACTACTGCTTTTGGCCTAGCAGTATTAAAGTTTTTACCCCTAACAATATTAACCCTTTGATTAATATTACTGTTTTTAAATGTTGTGTTCTTATGAATAGGCCTCTTAACAGTTGAATGTGTTATTTTAGAAAGATATGACATTAGTCTAGCAGCATTCACTGTTGTTTTTGAGTGAGCAGCATTAACTTGTCTAGCAGCATTAACTGATACTAAACCAGACTTCATTAGTATTGCTCTTGGAACTAAGTTCTTTTTAGCACAGGGGTGAGTCTTTTTAGCAAAGTTTTGATGATTCACCCATTAAGCATTGTTCCAAACAGGTTTTACCATCCTTTGATTTTGAAACTGTTTTTGATGGTAATTGCAATCAACTTGCAAATGATCAAAGCTTCCACACACATAACAAGCCTTATTAAACATCTTAAAATTGCTTCCTAGTTTTTGAGACATCATATTATTCTAGTTTCTTTGATTGCCTCTAGGAATGTGAGTGTTTTGCCTGTGTTTCTCAAATTGTTTAGCATTTTTCCTAGTACTTTTCTCTTGTTGCTTAGGTTTGATAAACTCTATCTTGGAAACACTAGACTTAACTGTTTTCTTCTCAATTTTAGGTTGAGACACATTTTCTTCCTTACTATCTGACATCCAATCTTCAATAATTGGGGAATCATCAGACTTCCTAACTACCTTAGACACTTCTTCATCAGACTTTCTGTTCTCAACTATAAGCTTATTAACAAACTTATCTAAACCAATAAAAGACAAATCAGGTGTTGAAGGCATGAAATTTCCTATGTAAGGAGGTGGAACTGCATTATAATTTTCATAGCCTAAATCTTTCTTGCAATTATCAACAATCTGACACTCTATGAGCTTGTTTAAGCTTTTAGATACATTTTCAAATTTGTCTACATTAAATTGAATGCCATCTTTTTCTTTTTAACTATTTCATCAAGATTCTTCGCTAAGCTCCCCTGTAATTATTTCATCTACTTAAACATCCCATGTTTTTAAGCCTAATTTTTCTTCAATAAAATAGACGTCATTTTCTTATAAAATTCAAGTCTTTCTTCCACTGACTCTAAACCTGTTTTATAACCTAGAACCATTAACTTAGATTTCTTAAAATATTTTAATAGTTGATCATATTAAGATTTTAGAGAAGTATTAACAGTTTTCCAAACAGATTTAGAACAATAAATCATTGATACCTTATAAGTCAAACTTCAAGATAAGTAACCATGAGTGTATAATAAGTCCTTCCTCTGCTTGAACACTCCAGTCATAAACCACCAATGACCATCACATGATATCCCCCAAAAGGTTAAAGTAGGTGTTCCACAGCTACATTCCTTCTTGACTTCCTTGTTTTCTTTGTAGTCTTGATTCCTTGGAGCTCTGCTCTCTCTAGCAAAATGTCCCCTCTTGTGGCAGTTGTAGCACTCCACTTTGGACTTATCAAAACCAATAGTCTCATTGCCATTAACAATTAGCTTCCTTCATGTATTCTTTAAAAACCTTTTAGCCCTCATAGTCAACATGGCCATTTACCATCTCAAATCCATCTCTTCTATGTCATCAGGATGGATTTGTTTGCAACTTCCTCATGTGCAGGTTTAAGGACTAATTGTTTGACTAGCAAAAAATGAACAAAGTAACAACATCAATAAAGTTATTAACATTTGTAGAGTAGCATTATTAAACCTTGAGTGCTAGCAGAATTAAACCTATGAGCGCATAACTGCTTCATTAGAGTTGCTAGTGTTGTTATTTGAAGAGGACACAAAAGCCATGTTCTGTGTGCTTGAACTTGAGCTATACATCCCTTTGACTTCTAGTTCATACACCTTGAGGTTGTTATAGAGATCATTCATGCTCATTGTTCTAACTTAACTTTTTTACTCTACACAACAGCATGTGTGTTCCACTCAGGTGACAAACTTCTTAATAACTTTATTAACATCTTCTTGTGAAAGCTTTTCATCCAAAAGCTCCAACTAACTCATAAGCTTTTAAAGCTTATCAAAAGTTTGATCAAGCATCTCTGAGCTTGAAGCAATGATTTTATCATATGCAGGCTTAAAGAGTATTTTCTTGAAGTCTTCTTAGTACTGCATTCGATTCCCGCCACCAAAATCTCATTTCTACAGCTTCCAGCAACAGCTTAGCATCCTTTATAGAGTTAAACTTTAACTGATGTTCATTAAGAATGCCCCTCAATAAAGTACTTCTAGCCTTCACTTCTAATCTTCTTTGAGCCTTATCTTCAGCAGATGTAATAGGCATCACATTTTCAACACCTTCCATAACTACTATTTTTGGCAAGGTTGCACCATTCTCTATGACTTCCCCGCATAGTCTATCATCTAGATGTATTGTTTAATCCTCATCCTCCATAACTCAAACTCACCCAGTTTGAGCATGGGAACTTTGGATGCAGCCACCATGTGGGCAGAATCTTGATCCATATCTTTTTAGCAAGATCTTGTGTATACAAATATATTCTTCTAGATCACAGCTTCTCAATAAGCTCTGATACCACTTGTTGATCCTACTTCAATAGATCGAATTCCTTAAGCTTGTATAAGGATTAGTTATATTAGATAAATCTAACACAACAAAGTAAAACTGTGTTTGAGGTGTATTAAAGATAATGCAGAATCTAACTTAGATATAAGAAGAATGTAGCGATCCTTTGCTTAATGGATCCTTACCATTAGATTGTGAAAAGGTATTGTTGCCTATATAAAACAAAGTAACAATGAAGAAACTATATTAACCACTATTGAATTATGCGAATTTACTCAAACAATTGAAAAGAAGACACAATCAAATAACACATTTATATGAACTTTGAAATCTGTCTAGGTACATATTACAAACTATGATTACTAGTTTGATCTCTATGATCTTTCTGAAGAACTATAACTACTAACAATGCCTAGGTTTCCTTTATAGACTAAGGAAACCCCTAACGGCTTTACAAAACCGTATAAAGAAATTCTATCCTTTCCTAAGATATCTTATGCATATCTTTAACTCTAACTAATTTCTGCGTAAGCAGACTTAACTATTACATAAACAGTATTAACTATTTAATACTACCAGTACTAACTATGATAAATCTTCTACCAGTACTAACTATGATAAAGGCAGAACTAACTATAATACTAACATAATTAAATCTGTTATACAAAATTCCTAACAATCCTCCCCTAAACTTGAACTTTACTTGTTAACTTCAAGTTTCTTTAGATTTCCCTCATTGGCTTTGGAGAATTTATCCAAGCATGTCTTTAAGTCATTAGCTTCTCTTGAATGATGATCTGTTTGATGTTCTTTGAAAAACCAGATCATACTTTGTCTTTTAGTCTTTGTCTTCTCTTCACAGCTACACAGCAACATCCAACTAAGTTGGCTTTATAGTTTTTGGTAAACTACCAACCATCAACGGATTTGATATGTCTTTACCATAAGCCGTTTGCTATGGACTAGTCAATGCTTCATTGTAGTAACAAGGTGCATTAATAAAATTATAGTTTTTAGCAAACTATCAGCTATCAATGGATTTGAGATCTCTTTACCAGTAGCCGTTTGATTTGGAGTAGCCAATGCTTTAGTGCAATACTATGGTGCATTGATTACCATACAGTTTTTGGTAAACTATCAACCATAAATGGATTGGAGAAGTCTTTACCAAAGTCGTTTGCTTTGGACTAGCCAGTCCTTATATAACACCTCGTGTTTTCAAGTCAATGACGACGTCAATAAATCTACAATTTATTTTAGTGTTATACGCGTTTGCTTTTAATTTCATGTATTAAGAAAAATCACGTAAGCTAAAGCGATCCATTTAAATTAAAACGGGGCCCCCCCCATCAAACAATTAAACGTTAGACAAGCAAATCAATATTAAATAATTATTTTGAGAAAATTATGTCTTTGTTTATATAATTATTATCATTTATGATACAATTGTTACTTTTTTGGCCGATAAATAATATAGGCATACCCGGAACCACCAAAACATGTCTACGCTACAACAAATACCTCGCATTTTATAACCAATACTCCAAAAATCACAAAAATACATTCAAAAATAACTACATATGGTCTGGATTTAGGCAGAGTTAGATACAAGAAATAATCATGAAATCATGCAACTTGCTTTGTACTACACCATCAAATAACAACCATGAGACAATTTTCAAGTAGAACAACATACCTATACCATAAAGGACTTCCCTATCTTTCTCATCTGTCTCAGAATCATATGACAACCTTTTTGACACACTTATATCATATATACTTGCACTCTTGAAAGATAAAACACACATTGCAAAACACTTACCAAAAATCAACTTTCTCTTCTGTTTTCTTCTAAATAAGCTACGGCTCAACCCCCTTTTCATACAAACAATTCATACAACTTATTTCAGCACTTATACAAGTAACTAGGAACATATCTAAGGTCATACAAAAAGGTTTGGAAGCTTGGTTGGTTGATTAAGGAAGTTAATTAAAGAAAAAGGAAGATTAGGGTTTCACTTGGAATTAGGGTTTTCTAAGCTTGTAAGCTTTGGTTTTTCATCTAAACAAGGGTTTAGATTGTGTTGGTTATCATCATACATCATCATAAGGTTATCTAAAAACTCTAATCACTTTACATTTATCATTTTATGTGTATATATGTTCTTTATAGCAAAAATCACCAATTAGGACTTTTAAACATGTAAAAAGAGTTTTTACTTGTGATAATTATTTTGTACACTTTTACATATGCTATGATGTTGGTAATATCATGATATAATGGGATTATAAGTATTGTAACATGTTGGTTAAGTGTAAAATATGTATATGTATAAACTTGTAGTTAAAAGTTACTTAAGGAAAGTTATTGATTTCATGTGATGTTAATGACTTGTTAATCTTGATATCATAGACTCATGTGGATATATGATGGTCAAATGGACACTATTATATGTAATACATAGTATATTAAGAATATTGGAAGACTTATGGTAGTTTACTAAATAAAAAGTATATAAAAATAAAGTTATACAAATAAACTCAAAAAGATATTTAGGGGCTGTTTTGGCACGAATTTTAAGGCATGGATTTTATATTTTATAAAAATACAACATCTCATGACGATTCCAAAAAGGTAAGAAACTCAAAAAACGGATTAATAACGAAAAAGATACGTAGTTTACGAATTTTACGATAATAACCGGAGTTATAAAAGATTTTTTATAAAAACTTGTTATAAAAATTCTACAAAGAGAAGGTTTGGTATTTTTATTAAATTACACATATTTTTAGGATCCCAAAACAATAAGAAACGTAATTTTTCAATTAAAAATGAAGAAGTTATGAATTACGCGAGTTTATATACTTAAAATGTATAAAAATACTTTTATAAAACTATTTTTATAACAGTTACTGTTCATGGCAGAAACATTTATTTTTGTAAGCCTTATAAATAAATAGAACTTTCAATTACGAGAACGTGCTCGAAAGAATTACTAAAAACAAAGCTAAAACGAATAAAATACAACGTTTACGATAATTAAAGTTTATAAAAGTAATTTTATAAACTATGAACAGTACAGTTTATAAAAGTAATTTTAC
>BQNB010063463.1:0-35672 GCA_026074375.1 Tanacetum coccineum | reverse complement strand
TTATTTAAGCTTTTATGGAATTTTCTTGCATTAGGGGCATTTTGGTCATTTTACACTTATTGAGATTTTTAGGTTTTACAAAATGTTTTCGTAATTTCCTTTTTCTCGAGCTCACTTCGATGGGGATTTTCAAGTCTAAAAAGGTGGTCGACGGCGATATTTTCTGCTCCTTTTTTATCACGGATAACAACATCAAATTCTTGGAGCAGCAAAATCCACCAGAGCAATCTTGGCTTAGCATCCTCCTGAGCAAGCAGGTACTTGAGAGCCGAATGGTCCGTATACACTATGCTTTTGGACAAGACAAGATATGGCCGGAATTTCTCGAAAGCATACACTAAAAGCATAATAACAACGGCAAGTAATTGCCTTTTCCGTGTGTAGTGTAATGTGCTTGAGCCTTGGTCATTAGTTTGCTTGCATATGTATCGGCTGGAAAGTGCTTGGTCTTACGGATTGCCCTAGGACGGCCCCACATCTCAAAATCACTTGCATCCACATGATATTCAAAGGGCAAGTCCCAATCGGGAGCAACTAGAATTGGAGCCTGGGTCAACTTTAACTTAAGGGTCTCAAATGCTTCGATGCATTCCTTCGAGAAGATAAACGGAGTTTCTTTTTCAAGGAGGTGGGTCATAGGCCGGGCGATTTTGGAAAAATCCTGAATAAATCGTCGGTAGAATCCGGCGTGACCGAGAAAACTAAACTAATTGAGAAGTGGGTGAGTCGTAGAAATCCCATCACGGTAGTGGGATGAGGCAATTTTGCAATGACATCAACTTTCGCCTTATCAACCTCAATCCCGGACTTAGAAATCTTGTGGCCAAGGACTATGCCTTCCTTAACCATAAAGTGGCACTTTTCCCAATTTAGCACAAGATTGGTGTCTTCACACCTTTGGAGCATTTTGTCTAAATGGGAAAGGCAAGAGGAGAAAGAATCCCCGAAAACCGAGAAATCATCCATGAAGACTTCCATGGTTTTCTCAATCATATCGTGAAAGATTGCAACCATACACCTCTGGAACGTGCCTCGTTGGCATGCATAACCAAAAGGCATGCGACGATAGGCAAATGTCCCGTAAGGGCAGGTGAAGGTAGTCTTTTCTTGATCAAGTGGGTCAATCGGGATCTGAAAATAGCCGGAGAATCCGTCCAAAAAGCAATAGTACTCATTTTCGGCTAATCTTTCAAGCATCTGATCCATAAATGGTAACGGGAATGACTTTACGAGTTGCATCTATTGAGTTTGTCGGTATTCGAGTGCAAACTCTCGCCATCCCGAAACCAACCTAGTGGGTAATTAACTCATTATTCTTCATTTTTTATACCACGGTATGCCTCCCTTTTTAGGGACAAACAATGAACCGGCTCACAGGGACTGTCAATATAGGGTAAATTAACCCGGCCATCAAGAAGTTTTGATTAACTTCTTGCTTAATAACCTCTGATTTTGGGTTAAACCCTCCTCTGATGTTGAACGAACGGGTTGGCATTTTTCCTCTATCAAAATCTTAAGGGTGCAAAACATGGATCTATCCCTAATATCAGAAATCTTCCAAGGCTATGGCAGGTTGTGTGACTTAATAACCTTGATCAGTGGCTTTTTATCCTCATCTTTCAGGTTTTTAGCGATTATGACGGTAATTTGTCATCACACCCTCCAAAAACGCATTAAATGTGGTATAATGGTTGTGTATTCTGTATTTTTTTTGGTTGTTTGCTACTCAAGATGGAATGGTAAGTCTTTGAGGTTCAGGTCGGAGGATCTTCACATGAAAGATTTTAATCTTATCAGGCAGATTGATTTCACAAACTGGTGACAGGAGGAGAGATTTGGGTCCACCATTGATCACACTTAAACATTCCTCAAGGCAAAACAATATCTCTCTCAGAGGTCATAGATCCTGTCAATCACCACTGTGGTATTAATCATCGTGTTCAGAAATCATCGATCTGTTCCAATTAAGAAAATCACTTCCTCTGAATGGAATGAAAGATGTGATCGAGCATCGATCATAAGGTTCCGAAGGGAGGAAGTGGATTTGCCTTTTAGAAAATTCAAGTACTATCTTGAACATATTCTCACAAGCAATGTCAATAACATCGACTCGGTAAACCATTCAATGAATTGTAGGAGAAAGTCTTATTATCACCAACTTTGAATGTTACGGATTGTCCCGATCATGTCTAAGGGTCATTGTTTCACCGGAACATAATCACGGAACGTGCCATTCTCAAGAAGGACACCTAGAATTATGGGAGGCCCGAGAAAGGCAACTTAACTCAACGACCTACGGAAATCGCATGAAAGAAGAACTGTACCAACTTCACCGAAAACATCTCGGACTATGCCGTTGAGTAGAAATCGATCGAATATCGGCAAGTCAAGTATCATTCGGGTTTTGGTCAAGCTAGCAGATTTAGTTCTCTCCAAAATGGAGAGAGGCTATTACGTTGATGCCTTGCATCCCAGATCGTCCAAGTTAAGCATTCATTCATCTCCAGAAAATCATACGGTATATAGAAATTCTACCGGGTCTCAATTCTCGAGAAACTTTTTTAGGATAACCGCCGAGCAATTCTCGTTTACCAGTGTCTTTGTCAACTCAATTATCTTATCTTTGTCATTGAGGAGTTTTCTAAACATTGGTGCAAATTTGGGCATGTGTAGGAGAGCGTCCGCGAAAACTTAGCTCGAAATGGAGATTCCGAAAAATCTCTTAAAATTTTGAAGCAAAGATCCGTCCTTTTTCACGACTTCTCTTTGTTGGCCCTTGAAGGAGAAGCAAGGTTGGTTTACGTACTTTGAAGCAACTAACAGGCTCACCAATTTGGTCATTAGTTTGGACTACCGGGAGTTAGAATGTTTATGGGTGCTTGGATTGCACCGTATCCTTTGTCCCTCGGGTTCAATTCCATCTCTTTAGAAGAGAAAGAAATTTGAGGTCCATTATAGGAACACCGCTGCGGGATAGTGATTGCTTCACATCACCTTTCGGGTAGCATAGGGTTTGCTTGGAAGAGAACCCCGAGCCCGAAGTAGAAAGCGGTATTACAATTCACGAATTTTAGTTGATCAGTCCGATATATTTGCCATTGATTATGCATATTTTACATAACCTCTGTCATTAGCATTGACGTAGTTATCAAAATCGGACTAAACCACCTTGGTACGTGGAGGAGTGGGGAGCGGGAGCTTGTAAGGTGGAGCTTGATAAGTCAGGGATTGATTCATTGGGGTTGGTAAAGTTGTCCTTAGATTGAAATTATATACCCACCGATTATGGTTAAAATTGTTCCCCACCGATTTTGGTTTAAATGATCCCCACATTTGGTTGTTTATGAATGAGATCAGCACAGGAGGAAAAAAACCGGAGGTCGAATTTTGGTTTGGCAACATCTGAGGTCTGGTAACTGCACTTTTCCTTGATTTGAAGTTTGCTTGCGGCGGCTTAGAGATTAATTCTTGAAATATATCACATTACTTGTTGCATCGGTGGCGGGAACAATTAATGGTAAGAAATGCGAGCTCCACCGCAAGTACACAACAATTGCTCTGAACCGATTTTTACGGAGCGGGAGCTGAAGGTTGGTTCTGGTTTTTCTTATCAAGAAGTAATGCTTTCACCATATCCTTGAGTTCAGCAACGTCGGATGAAATTTCGGGGGTAGAAGTGCTCGTGCTTACTTTGGAAACACAACAGCTTAACTGTCTGAGGACGTAACTTTTGGACTCCTTCTCAATGAAAGCATAAGCAATCACGGGGCCTTTTGTCCAAAAAATTTCCACCTGCTGCTGAATTTAATGAATCTTGGTCATTTGTATTCAAAGCATTATAGAACGTATCAAGTTGGTGTAATTCAGAAAAACCATGATGAGGACATGCTCGAAGGAGATCCCTGAATCGATCCCAGGCCTCACTGAAAGACTCATCAAAACGTTGTTGGAAATTTGTAATCTCATTACGAAGATTAGTCGTTTTGGAGGGAGGGAAAAATTCATTGATAAATTTTGAAACAAGATCATCCCAAGTAAGAATTGATCGAGGGGGTTCTTTTTCGAGCCAAATCCGGGCGGCCCCCTCGAGAGAAAACGGAAAAAGCATAAGCTTAATCAACGTGTTCGGAACGTTTGGGAATCTCATGGTAGAAGTGATCTTGTTGAAGTATCGGATATGAGCATGAGGATCTTCTTTGTCATGTCCGAAAAATTGCTTGTTTTGTACGAGGGTGAGCAAACTATGTTTAAGCTCAAAGTTGTCTGCGGTGATTGCAGGGACAACAATTGCATCCTCGTAACCCTCGGTGGGTGCTTGAAGCAATTCCGCCATAGTACGATTATCGGCCATCGTAACTACGGGAGATTCTTGATTGTTATTTGGTTTCTCAAGATTAGGTGATTCAACAGAAGTCTGTGGGACTTGTTGGTGTCGATGTCTACGGGATTGAGAACGAGTGCGCATGCACAAAATAAAAAGATAAACGCACGGTAGCTCTTAAAAATAATCTATTCATAATTTATTTTAACGGACAACTTGATAGGACAACTTCAACCAAATAATCGACTTACTTCACGGTAGCTCTTAAAAAGATAAACGCACAGGTGAGCGGAGGAGAAGGAAAGCTCGGTGCTTTTAAGAACCTTTCTCTTTTAGGGTCATAGTTCCTTGGAACAACCCGCCTTATACCCACTTTATAGCTTGTTCAACATTTCCAAGGTGAACGCCGTACCCTCGTAATTGAGACACAAATGGCAAGCGTTCGAATCTTTTGTTCGGAACTTATTAATGGATAATCTTCAGATAGAAAGTATAATAATGTTTTGTGTTCTTTACCAACTTGGTGAATTTATTTATTATTTCTTTTTATGGACAATTTTTTTTTTGGTTTTATATGATAATTATACTAGTAAAAGAAAATGAAAAATATTTTTGTATTTTTTTTTATTTTTATAAAAATAGAAGAAATATTCACAAATTCAAACACAAATTGTCAAATGTTACGATAATCGTTTCACAGCCTCCCCGGAAGCGTTAGGCGCCAAAATTTGATTCTTCAATATTATATATATAATAATATAGCAAACAATCAACCAAATACCCTCAGCTAGGGATTTCGTTAAGAATTCACCAAATATATATATATAACCGGAAGTTTGATTTCCCGGGTCGTTATGTCCCAACGAGGTGTGCAATGGAGAATCGAATAACGGATTGATAATTGATGTTTGAATATGACAAGATTATAATTGGTTTTTCTATTACTGCAATTAAAAATGCAAAAACGATTAAAAGAAAACCTAAAAACGAAAGCTAGAATGATTTAAATCTAAAAACGTAGACGAAAACGTAAAAACGCGAGCTCTAAAAACCTAAATTATTCAATTTTAATCCCTAAATGAATTTTTCACTTTTAATGGGTCCTAAGTGACTAAAAACGAAGTTTAAAAAAAACTAGATCGAAAATGGAGTTGATTAAGACTAAAAACGAGTCAAAACAAGAACGGGAACGAATCTCGTTCTTTAAAAAGTGAAACTTTGCAAAAATGACCCTACAAATGTAAATTCATTTTTCCTAGAAAATATACAATAAAAGAAAATTAAAAAAAAAGATTTATATTTTTCTGATTTTTATTTTATTTTTTATGAATTTTTTAAGTTTTTAACAAAAAAAAATAAAAAAAAAATACTAAACTATTTTACAAAAATCTAGAAGAAATACAGAAAATAGCTTAAGTTGTGTAGAATCTAAGAAAAATAAAACGGGAAAACCAGCTTATCCCAATAAGCTGTTATAAGCCAAAACAGCTTATAAAGCTTAATGGGCTGAAAAGTGGTTAAATACTAAACCACTTGAGTCTTTAACGAAAAAGACCCAAGGGCGCAGCGGTGGGTGTGTGTGTATAAAGGGTGAGAGTGTTGAGGTCGGGGGTTCGAGCCCTAGCTCACCCCTGACTTCCACTTTCCCCTTTTATTTTTATTTTGAAAATTTCTTTTTACAAACTTGAAGATAAGACAAGAATAAACATTTTTTATGAAAGCACTTTTTATAAAAGCTACAAATAAGCTCAGAATAAGCCAAAACAAACAGACAGATTGCTTATATAAGCTTAAAGGCACAAATGACTTTTCTTTTTGGATTTTTAGACAAAATATGCAAAGGAAAAGGGCAAATAAGCAAAACTTATACTTAACTAGACTTAATAAGCAAATGCAGGTGGGAATAAGCAAAGATGAATGAAAATTAAGCTTATAAAAGCTTAATAAGCTATTGTCACAAACATAGTTACAAAACAGACAAAGGGGCACCTTTGGGCTTATGAATAAGCCTAAGAATGGAACCTTATGTACCTATAAGCTAGAAAAAGGAAAAGAAGACATAAAAAGCTACAAGAAAAAGCTATCTATAATTTTTTTTGAAACAAAAATAAGCTATGAAAAAGCTGTTTGAAAACAGCAGTGTTGACTTTTAAGTTAATACTGCCAGAACTGACTTATCTTATTTTTTTTTATTTTTAGACAAATTAAGCAACACAAATTGGGAGATAAGCAATCACAGTCACAAATTTACACACAATAAGCCACTAAGATCAAAGGAGAACAATTAAAGACCACCAAATAAGCCAGAAATGGGCTTATGAACTCAGCAGTACTAACTTTAAGAGTTAGTACTGCTAGTTGAAATCTTAGTGCTACTAAGCTAGAAAAAGGACAAAATAAGCACAATGCAGTTTGAAATAAGCAAACAAAGGACTTAGACTATCCTAATAAGCATACATGACCTAAATCAAGCAAATAAAACAGACAGAAAACCCTAAATAAGCCAATAAGCCAAGAGGGTCAAACTCAAGTCCAAACAGCCTTGAGACCCACCTAAGGGCTTAAAATTAAGCTACTTAAAGGGATCTAATGGGGATGAGGCTTATTGGAGCTTAAAGACAAACTTGTTGGCTACTTAAATAAGCAAAAGATAAAAGTCTCAAGCCTAAATAAGCAACAAAAGAGGGCTAGTGAAACTACACTTTGCACCAGGGGAGGTGTTTTTGGCAGACCCAAAGGGCTGTTTGCAGTCCTAGAAATAAGACACCAAATAAGTTCAAATAAGAAAACTAAGCTAAAACAGATTGAGACAAGCTCCTAATGAGCTTGTGCTCAAAATTTCACAAGCTAAAAACATGTTTAAGGGACTGAAAATTGAAAATCAAAAAGGCTATATTTTAAACTATGAAAATGATGACTCTAAGAGTGACAGATTTTTAACTAGGCTAAGCTAACCACAATGACACTTTGACTAATCTATTTTGACACAAAAATGAACACAAAACCAGACTCAAAAGCTTACTTAAGCAAGCTTAACCACTCAAGCCCTTTGAATCAAGTCTGCTACCACAGATTCAAAGGGTTTGAATGTTAAAACCTTAAAACCAATTTTTAACTTTAAAAACTTTATAGAAACTGACTTTTAATAACTTAAAAAGGTAATATAATCTGGCCAAGTTGACCCAAGGGGTTTTGACACCAATTTGACCCACTTTGGGTCTTAACCCAAACACCCCTTTATCTTGCAAAAAGGCTATTTTAAGCTATAAAGAACACCAATAAGCAAAAACAGTGCAAGCATAAGTCATTTAAAGATAGAATAAGCAATCATGATCAAAAATAAGCACAGAAATAAGCAGATAATGAGATGACAAGCAATAAGCAATGAAAAAGGTGAAATTAAGTCTAACCTTGATCCTAGCTTAGCAAGGATCAAATAAGCTTTAGAAAGCTTAAGTCTACAAGCTCTAGCTTATAAATAAGCTAGTAAATAAGCCCATAAGCCCATCCGTTTCTGGCTTATCTTCCAGTGGCTTATTTTGTTTTGGTTTTTGAAGTGATTTTTTAGAAGAAGGCTTAAACCCTTTTAAGTTATGAGAAAACTTAAAGGATATAAGCAAAAACAGCCATAGTTAGTGACAAGAGCTTATTAAAGCTTTTTAAACTATTCAACAACAATAAAATCTGAAACTTAAAAACAGAATTTTAGAACTAAAAACCTCAAATTTTTCATTAATTCTGAAAAAGTTACAAGACTTGGAATTTAAAAGACAATAAGCAATAAGTTAACTAAAATAAGCTGCAAAGAAAATTAGATGCCTCTTAAGGGCTTACAAATGGTCCTATTTATAGCTAAAGATCTTCAAACTTGGTTCTTCCAGCTGTGCTTCCTTTGTGAGAGCAAACAAAGGTGTTTTTGTTCTGTGAGTGAATTCCAAAGTCAATCTTAGCCATTGATAATCCCTTGTGCTTTCTTGATCTCATACCAGGCGTTGGATTGCATCTTGAAAGGTGTGGGATTGCCAACTTGGCAATGATACATGGGAAGGTGGTGGTAGTGGAGGTGAGGGTGAAGTTTTATCCATTGTGTAGTTGATGTTACAGGGTAAAGAGGGGAAGAAGAAACCGTGACTTGTTCTTGGGTTTTGTTGGGCGGGAAAAATGGTTTTTGGGTAACAGGGTAAAGGTTTGGAGAAGAGGCAAGTTTGGCCCCTCAAGGATATAAGTGATGTTGCACCCTTAGTCCTTGTGGTGTATAGTTTATGAGGGGTTGGCAAAAATAACCCCTCATTGTTATATATGTAATTACACCGTGAGTCCTTTGTGGTATTAATCTTTGGAGAATTGGCAGAAATAACCCCTCAAAGATATATGTGGTCTTGCAAATTGAGTCCTTGTGGTATATAACTTTGGGGTTTGGCAGGTTTGGCCCTTGAAGTTATAAATACCACTTTTGCACTTTAAGTCCTTGAAATCCAAGTTTAAAGACTTGGCAACTTCAATCCCTGAAGTTATAAATTAACTTTGCTTTGACTTGACTTTGTCAGGGTTGAATTTGGCTTTGACTTTTTCTTCTTTTCACGCTCTTTACATTCTCGTACTTGGCTTTGTCGTTTTTAGCTTTCTTTTTGTCCTTTTCTTGATTATCCGTTTCCTGCACAATTCAAATGCAAAACATACAAATACAATGTATTTTTGGTACGTTTTTAGTCATTTAAGTCCGTTTTTAATGGAAAATGGTATGTGTAATTAAGCACATACCAGCAGGGTAAACATGGAAGGAAATGATATATTTAATTTTTCCTATTTGGCTACCCTCCATACTTAAGTTGAACATTGCCCTCAATATGAGAACCGATAAATTGAAAATAAGGAAAAGCGGTACTTCCCGGGGCATAATATGATGTAGCTGTGAGTGAACTATCCATGAGCGAGCGCCATAATTTTTTGATTTTATGTATTATTACCTGTAAAAGTGAACAAACAAAACATAAAAAAAAATATTTTTGTTTTTTTAGAGGAAGGACTCCTCCATACTTGAGTGGAACATAAATAAAGCATGGGTTGCCTCCTAAGAAGAGCTTAATTTTTAAGAGAGTCATTAGCTAGACTCGTATTTCAGTGGTTTATTCTTTAGGGAAAAGGGAGTGATTTCTTCCCTTTGGTCATTTTGATCATCTTCCTCATGGTATAGTTTGAGTCTATGGCCGTTAAAAATAAACGTCTTGCCATCTTTACTATAGAGTTCAACATATCCGGATGGATATTGATGTTTTACTACATATGGTCCAAGCCATTGAGATCTGAGCTTCGCTTGTTTAAATTTTTGCTTAGAATGGAATAACAGCACTTTGTTTCCATGTTGAAATTCTTTTCTCATTTTGATTTTTTTATCCTGCCAGACTTTGGTTCTTGCCTTGTATAGACGAGAGTTTTCATATGGTTGATGTCGTAATTCGTCTAACTCATGTAACTGGAACATTCTTTTCTCACCAGCGACGATGAGATCTGGATTACTGTTTTTCAGTGCCAAGTATGCACGATGTTCAATTTCAAACGATATGTGGCAGTTCTTACCATATAAGAGTTTATATAGGGTGGTTCCGTTGGGTGTTTTGTAAGCGGTTTGGAAGGCCCAAAGAGCATCATCCAATTTTCTTGACCAAACATTTGGATTATCTTTTATGGTTTTTTCAAGGATTCTTTTGAGGGCTCTGTTTGTATTTTTGACTTGTCTGCTCGTTTGAGGATGATATGATGTAGAGAAACGGTGGGTAACTCCATATCTTTTCATTGTTTTTTCCATTAAGTTATTGCAGAAATGAGTACCTCGATCGCTTATGAGAGCTTTGGGCTTACCAAAATTTCAGGAATGAAATAACAACTCTGGCATCATTAGTTGGTAAAGCTTGAGCATCGTCCCTTTTAGACACATAGTCGACAGTGACTAAAATGTATTCGAATTTATATGACTTCTATAACGCCCCATGTTTTCAAGTCATTGACGACGTCAATAAATCTACTAATTATTTTTAGTGTTGTACGCGTTTGCTTTTAATTTCATGTATTAAGTAAAATCGCGTAAGCTAAAAATTTGCGTTCAATGTAAACGGGCACCAAACAATTAAATGTTTACATTAAGCAAGTATTAAATAATTATTTTGAGAATAATTATGGTCATTGTTCATTTATTTTTATTGGTTACGTAAATTTATTATGTTTCGCGATAAAGTACGTTTAGACATACCCGGAACCACGTTAATTAATCTACGCTTCAACAAATACCCACGATTGTACCCAACACGCAAAGTTTTATTAAATTTACCCAAGTTAAAATTACTTTACACTTTGTACATTAGGAAATAAATCAAGACACAAATGCTTGCAAGTAAACATCTTTTACATAAAAGCAACAACTAGTAACTTGCATATATTTCACTAGATAATGTGTTAACTATCAAAAAGGTTTGTAGAACCCTTTTGCCCATCCCATCCCACAGCAACAACAACCTAGGAGATAAAGGTCACACAATTTTTACACAACTTGGACTTGTACAACACCTTTTCATTTAAACCTAGCCATAACATGTTCCAATTTGACCATAGTCTTCCTTAAGAGCATGAAACATGCTCTTGACACTTGTATTGCTAATTGTGTTGTGCAGAAACGGATATCTAAGAAAAGGACGAAAAACAAAGCCAAAACGACAAAACCGGACACGGAATGGAAAAGCGTGAAAAAGACAAGTCCAGTCAAACAAAAAGCCTGAAAAAGTCAACAGAAAGTCAACCCCGACAAGCCCGAAGCCAAAAAGTCAAGAAAAACAAGTTTAGGGACTAAACTTGTTAAATCCCTAACTTGTTTTAAAGAAGAAAAGGAAGAAAATAAAGAGAAGGGGCAAAACTGCCAATTTGGAAAAGTTAAACCACAAGGGGCAAAACTGCCAAGTCCCCAAAACCACGCACCACAAGGACTTGTGGTGCAAAGCCACTTATAACCCTTGAGGGGTGAACCTGCCAAGTCCCAAACTTGTATAACACCAAGGACGAAAATTGAAACATCCATTATAACCTTGAGGGACCAAAAGTGGCAAATCCCAAACCCACACCCTGTCACCCCTTACCTTTTTATAACCCACTTTTCCCGCCCTAGCTCAAAACCCCATTAAAGCTCACGGGTTAACTTCCCCCTTTTTATCCCGTAACCTCCATTCAACCCCATGGACAAACCTTCCCCCTCCTCTTCACTATCTTTCCCACCTAAAAAGGGGCTTTGCCAGGTTGGCAATCCATAAACCCACCAAGATCATCAAAGGTTAATATACTTCGACTTGGGGGCCAAGAAAAATGGAGGGCCAGGATTGTTTGTTCTTTGCACTCTCACAACAAACACACCTCATTTTTGTGTCTACAAGAAAGCTCCAAAAGCTTAACAACTTTGGTTCACAAAGTTTTTCAAAAAAAAAAAAAAGGAGACAAGGGGTGACCCGGGTGAGCAAGACTCGAACCCGGGTCTCTACCCTCGTACACCTCTCTTTTTATACACACACTTACCGCTGCGCCCTTGGGACTCTTACGTTAGTATCCCAAGGGCCAGGGTATTTAAGGGCGTTTTTGGCTATTAAGCCATAAGCTGTTTACAGCTTATTTTAGGGCTTATTTATAAGCAAATTTTTAGTTTCTCATTTTTTGTAGGTTAATCATAGTATAAAGTATTTTTAGTAAAATTTTCAGAATTTTTAAAGGTCGTTTAGTATTTTTTATAATTTAATTTAGTTAAAAGTTTAAAAAATTCATAAAAAATACAAAAATTATCAAAAAAATATTTTTCTTTTTTAGAAAATTTTCTTTAGTCATATAGTTTGTAGGAACAATATAAAAAATTTCATAGGGTCGTTTTTATAACTTTTTGCTTTTTAAAGAACGGGTTCGGGTGCGGTTTTTGCCTTGACTGTGTTTCGGGTCAAAACGACCTCCGGTTTTCAGTCTATTCTTTTTCATTCTTCGTTATTTGTTCCCTAGAGTAGTTTAGAAGCAAAAATTTATTCGTAGGGTTAATTTTAAAGATTTTAGGTTTTTGCCCCTTTGTTCGGGATTCGTGCTCTTGTTTTCTAGCTTAATTTCATAATTTTTAGGTTTTTCTTAAACGTTTTTGTTTGTTATTGTTTAATTTAACTTTCACACTCTCCAAATCATTTTTTTTTTCATTCAAACTCCAATCTTCCGACTGTATTGATTTTCCAACACAGCCTCGTTGGGGATAAACGACCCGGGAATAATTCTATACTACTTCTCGGTTTTATTGATCTTGTTGATTTCACTATTGCATTCTTTTTGACCATCCTAGCTCTTATATGTACAAGTATTCAAGAGAGATAACACATAGATAACAAACACTTAACCAAAAATCAAACAAACACTCTCTTTTGGCTCTCGTATAGCCACGACAAACAAACCCCCTTTTAGCAAATCCATACCTTGATTTTCTAAGAGCATACACACATACATACATCATATCTAAGATACCTCAAGATGATTTGAAGCATTGGTTAACCATTTAAAAGGATTGAAGCAAGAAAGGAAGGATTAGGGTTTCCTTTGAATAATTAGAGTTTCATTTTTGCAAGCTTTGGTTTTTAATCTAAACAAGAGTTTAGATTATATTTCTCATCATCATACATCATAATAAAGTCAACTAAAACCCTTTATGTTCTTACATTTATTATTATATGCATATGTTAGTTCTTTATAGCAAAAATCACAATTTAGGACTTCTAAACATGTAAAAAGAGTTTTTGCTTGTGATAATCATTTTGTACACTTTTTCTTATGTTATGTGATAGGTAATGTCATGATATAATGGAAATATAAGTATGTTAACATGTTGGTTTAAGTGGAAAATGTTTAGGTATAAACTTGTACATAAAAGTTACTTAAGGAAATTTATGATTTTATGTAAAAGTTATGAACTTGTTATCTTGGACAAATAGACAAATCATAGACCTAAGGACATTACTATATGTATAACATAGTATATTATGAGCTATTAAGAACTTGTGGAAATTTTCTTAGTTGAAAAGTATATAAAACAAGTTAAACAAATAAGTATATATATGTATCATAAGGGGGCTGTTTGGATTCGAAATCCAAACAGTGGGTTTGACATTTTAAAAAGATATTACATCTCGTGACGATTCCAAAAAGGTAAGAAACTCGAAAAACGGATTAATAACGAAAAAGATACGCTAATTACGAGTTATACGTTAATTAAACGGATTTATAAAATAACTTTTATAAATATTATACAAAACAGAAAGTTTGGTAGTTTTAACAGATTATACATATTTTTAGGATTCCAAAACAATAAGAAACGTAATTTTTTGATTAATAACGAAGAAGTTATAAATTACGCAAGTTTATATTCTTAAAATGTATAAAAATATTTTTATAAAAAGTTACTGTTCATGACAAAAACATTAATTTTTGTAAACTTCATAAATAAATAGAACTTTCAATTACGAGAACGTGCTCGAAAGAATTACTAAAAACGGAGCTAAAACGAATAAAATACGACGTTTACGATAATTCGAGTTTATAAAAGTAATTTTATAAACTATGAACAGTAAAAATTACTGTTCATCAGCAGACCCCACTTATTAAAAATGTGATAATTTTGATAACAAAGACGTGGTCGAAGGAATCGCTAAAATCGGGATTAAAACGAACAAGTTATTGCATTTACGGGTATTACGACAATTAAATTTATAAAAGTAAATTTATAAAACGTCATGAACAGTAAAAGTACTGTTCATCAGAAGGTTATAAAATATAAAAATGTAATATTTTTATACATCATCTCAATACGAAGACATGGACGTAAGAAACGCGAGAAACGGGTTTAAAACGGGAAAGTTATGCTAGTTTTACTAAAACGATAATTATAAACGTTTTCACTCTATAACAACGATTTCTAAATTACAAATAGACGGTGATGAAGCTATATAGAATTATATGTGGTTATCAAAGTACTATATTACTAGGGAGTTTCATAATGAGGCCTCTTCGGGGTGGCGTATCGACGAGTTGTTGGATTTACGATTTAAAGTGTCCTAGCTCCTCATACGTCACTACATGACCTCTTAAATTATGATAGCCCGAACGATAGTATGATGTAACTAACATAGACTTGTATATGATGTTAGTTAATCAAAGCGATTAGTGCTTATACGACCTATGTTAATTTAGGTTGCATTCGATCATTTACGTGACGCGCTATCTGTGATATTTGGATTATCAGTAACTCAAGGTGAGTTCATAGCCCCACATTTTTACGATTTCAATGATTTATAACTTTGGGGTGGAAACATGCTTTGTTTTATAAATTGGACGCAAGTGTATATTTTATATTGATTACGTGTTTGCCTAAGTAGCGATAACCCAAGTTGAGCCCATTATCATGAACTGTCAATTGCATAGATGTAGTTGTGAATTACATTATGTGAGCGCGAATGTTATGAATAGATCTATTTGGGATTGACCTCCCCGTTCGGGTGATTAGCTATCACCGGGAACGAACGTTATAGCATGTCGGATTTGGGATGTTTAGGGTTGAACATCTGATCGGGCAGAATAGCAATATTTATTATTGCGAATATAATTGTCGAGCTTCAGTGTCATGAGCTTAGGAAAACGTAATCGGATTTTGTGATGTCTGCATTTGTTGCATTATCACGGGGAAAGTCTTGCGGTCCTGCATATTATATTTTACTAACCTATGAATTCACCAACATTTTTGTTGACGTTTTAAAGCAATGTTTTCAGGTGGTCAATAGGCACGAGGTGCCAGGGATACATTGGTGACACTTTTGGTTATCACGCTAAAGATTTGGATGTAATATGTTTTGGGAAATGTATTGTCAATCTTTGTAATATCAAACACTGAACAAGTAAAGCTATATGCTTTGTGTAACAAGTCTTTTATCAAATCCAATGTACCATTTTAAACGACTTTTCGTCATTCTTATATATCTTGTGCTATTGATCTATGAAGTGACACGCCTCGGATATCCTTATTCCGCTGCGACCCATTTTGGGGGTGTTACACACGTCATTAATTGCATTTTACCCTTTGATTTGATGCGAGGTTAAACTGAAGAAGACGATGAATAGTAAAAACGGGATTTCCCGCCATTTTTCTTTTCTTTTTATATCGTTGTTTGACCTAGGGGCTTGGGTCGTTGGCTTGGGCTTTTATAAAAAGAAATAGACCGGGTGAAAAGATTTAAGGGTTTATGTTTTTTTTTTGGTTTTAAAAGATATTTAACGACCGTTAGTCCTTAAGTGTTAAAGGACTAACGGTGTGAGGGTTTTAAGGGTTTAGGGACTTTTGGTGAAAATAAGTTAACAATAAGGGCATTTTGGTTATTTTCATGGGTTTTGTTTTCTTGTGGGTTGACCATTGTTGACAAAGACTTGACTTTGTTGACCTTTTGCTAGATACTTCCGGCTCTTTTGCACTCTATCCGTTCTCGTGTCCGTGTTTGTCCGGTTTTTGACCGTTTTCTTGTGATCTTTGCAATATCCGTACCTACACATTCACAAACAACAAAATACATAAATACAAGCATATTTTTGCACATTTTGATCATTTAAGGGCCATTTTTGGATATAATAAGGATATGTGATTTCTCACATATCAAAATTCCCCAAACTAAGTGATTGCCGTGTCCTCACGCAATATTATATGCTCTAAAACCAAATACCTCAAAACTTCCCCAAACTAAATCTTTGAAAAGTAGCAAAGACTTTTGTGGGGAGAGTTAAGAAATCACAAGCTTTAAAACACCCCATTTTCCCATTTTTCAAAACTTTTTCCATTTTTTTAATTAATTACCTAGAATATTCCGACTTTCGTTATTTCCATAACCGTTAGGGATCATAGAACAAGATGCATTTCGATCCGAGAATGCTCCAAAAAGGATAAATTCATCGTTCCCGACTTTTCATTTGTCCAAACCAAGCTTAAAACGAAATCACAGCTAAATATCAGTTAAGATGCTAACACTACTCATATATGCAACTTGTGAACTTTTCACTCCCGACAATTATTATATCTTAGGTGAATGTGCTATTTTGAATTTTAACCATGGATGAATGTTTTTCAAAACACTATGCTTCACGTTCTACCCGAGAATAATGAGTTTAAAAGCGAGATCATCCCTGATTGGTAGTGAATCAACACACGTATTAATAAAATATAATATATGATGGAAAATTACCAAATTACCCTTGAGGACAAAGGTTTTGACACCCACAGAGACTAGTATCGGGACTCATGGACCTTAGGTTTCAAAAACTCTCAGGTTTCCCGTATATACATAGCTTTAAAATAGAATAGTCAAAGTTCAAAAGCATATTTGAATTTAACAAAAAGAAATCTATTTATTAATTCAAACTTAATTTTAAACATTTATGCAATTGTAACCCTTGACCTTTTAGAAGGCTGCAACATCGGTTGTGAGCCGGCAAGATGCAGCAAACTTTTATCAGTCTCGGAATTTTATTCTTACTATGGGCTTTCTTTAGAAGACTACCACATCGGTTGTGAGCCGGCAAGAGGTAGTAAACTTTTATCAGCCCACAGTTTATATTTAATTATTTATTATATTTTTTCATCATTTCATTTTTCATTTTTTTAAAATTTTTTAATATAGAGAATACTTCTTTTTGAAAAATTCAAATATAAATTTGAACTAAGACTAAAATTTTTGCTATTAACTACATAAAAATTGTTGATTTAAGTTTAATCTCCAAAAATAGCACGTATATTAATTCGGTTAGAGCTTACTGCAAGCGCGTAAGAATATAAATCCTACTATCGATCTATTTATAGTAATGATCATGCCCAAGCTCGCCACCAGCGCCTCAGATAGATATTTCTCAAAGACTGAGTAATGCCCAGCTCTCGCCCTTCTGAGCCCATAGTCAACTCAATACTCTCACGCTAATCCAGCACTCATCATTCCGCCTCTGCGCTCGCAGACTTCCACCTTAGACGAATCTTGCCAACCGCTCGAACACTTAGACCTAAAATAAGTTACAGAACAAGCTAGAGATAAACACCGCTCGATCGCCTTTAGTCAAAATTTATTCTTATTCTACCCAGCAGGAAAGTCAAAATTATGACAAAACACTTATTTTATTTTTGAAGAATTTTAAAATTTTTTCGTATTTTTTTTTAATTTTTGTGGGAAAACAGGGTACGTGAGAACAACGGTTGCAGGCATAATCAAATTGATAGATTCCCCCCCCCCATCTAGTGTTTTAAATTGTCCTCTATGTTTTAAGAGGGTTCTTACGTCAAATCCTAAGCGGTTTATTAAGTATGCTTAACGATAAACGTTAGTTGATGATAAGTATTAGGATATTAGATTTCCCAAACTATGGCAAGTAAAGGCTATGGACCTCGAGTGGACCGGGACATTAAAACATGAACACGATTTATAGGCGTACAAAAACACGAGTCAAATTTACTGTATTTGTATTGAGCATTTGAGCCTACTTGAGAGTATAGAGTCTAAGCCACTTGCTGTATTGTCATCAAGATCACTTGAACTGAAGCTTGTTTTGGTCCATTTGCAACCAGGCGGGTAATCAACCCCTACTTGAGTCTATAGACTCAAGCTCAAACCCGAAAAAAAGTCGATCGCGCTTATTTCTTTAATATTAAGCTCGCTTGATTAGCCGATAACTTGACTTGATTAATAGTATCAAAAAGACAAAAGAAAGTCATTTATCATAGGTTAGACTGCAATTGACCAGACAGAAAATACCAGTGTGTCAAATGTTGTGTCACGTCACTGAAAAAGACTTTCTATGTATCAGCATCTTCAAAGTCTCAATTTTGAGACTTTAGTATTTCAAGTTTATAGACTGCCCACCTTTAGTTCCGCATGATCGTTAGTTGTGTTGCTCATTGTCCTTCAATAGATAATGAAAGTGAAAACATAGGTCCAACCAAGAAATTCGACTTTTTTTACACAAAGTTTTGACGCGTCACCTCCCCCATGCCCACCCATTTTCCACTTGAAAAGAACATGAATAAAACATGTAAACCAAGAAAAGAGTAAATTGCATTTTTGGTCCCTGTGGTATGCCCAAATTGCAGGTTTGGGACCCTAACTTTCGAAATTGCAGTGATGGTCCCTATTTTCAAGTTTGGGTTGCAGGTTTGGTCCTTTTGGGTTGCATTTTTGGTCCCTGTGGTTTGGCCAAATTGCAGGTTTGGTCCCGGCCCAGGGACCAAATTTGCAACGAAAACTTGAAAATAGGGACCATCACTGCAATTTCAAAAGTTAGGGTCCCAAACCTGCAATTTGGCCATACCACAGGGACCAAAAATGCAATTAACTCCCAAGAAAATATGTTCTGAATAAACAAAGGATTAAAGGAAACATGATGTTGCGTATTGCAAAATTCAAATCCAAAACCACCTACTCGACACCAAGAAATCGAGTTATCTCAAACATGAATACATATTAGTTGCAGTTTTACTTAAGGCTGATATCATTAGCCATTCAGAGTCAGGGACGGAACTTGAGCAGTTTTACGAGGAGGGCCGAGACGAAAATCATAATGTATATATACCAAAAAGAAAGACAAGAAATACGCAATAACTCACAAAATAGTTTTAGATTGGGGGAATGGGAGATTGGGAGGAGTTGCAGAGAGGGTTTTTAGTTGTTTTTTGTTTGGTAAAGAAACAAAATGTAAAAAAAGAAAATTAATTTGCATTTGACGTTTAGTTTCGAGGGGGGCAGAATGTAATTTTTTTCTAATGTATATATCTACATAGTACAAAATTGGTACTTAGAAGCAAAATTTTTGGGGGGGCCACAACCTCCCTTCGCCCTATATATCTTCCGTCCTTGTTCAGAGTAATCACTTTGACAGATGAAGAGGCCTTGTAGAAATTTATTTAACACTTCCTTCACAGCGGGAGAATTACATGTATATCATTCTCAAAAGTTGATATTACATATATATCCTTCTTAGTTTTGTAATTACATCAACGCCCTTCCCAAAATCTTGTAATTACATCAATATCCTTCTTAGACTTTTAAAAATGATATATATGTCAAAAAATCAATTTAATCATAATTATATTGATTTTAGATTATGAAACTATTATTATCTCTTATATTGATAATGATCATATTATTCATATATATTTTTAGCCTCGAATGACAAAGGAACGTGTTGATGTAATTACAAAAGTTTGGATATAAATATGAAAGAAATATTGCTCAAATATATTTATTTGTTCATATGCATTTTTGGCCTCGATTGATGAGAGAACATGTTGATTTTTTTATGTATACGAGAATTTAAAATTTTGGTAAGGATATTGATGTAATTTCAAAAGTGTGAGAATGATATTGATGTAATTTAAAAACTTTAGGAGGATATTGAAGTAATTATAAAAGTTTATGAAGGATAATAACGTAATTACAAAACTAAGAAGGATATTGATGTAATATTGAACTTTTGTAAGGACATAGATGTAAATGCCCCCATTCATAGCCTCCATTGACCTTACGGTATTTGCGTCTCTTACTCCAACTGAAAACCATTTCCCTCCAATACATTTCCATGCCAAGTAAGAATCGGGCTATAGGTAGGGTCTCCATTTCCCCTTTGAAGTCAGAAAACTCAACCCTTTTCAGGTGATGGGTCAACGTTTTTTACGTAGCATGGTGGGCTTTATGGAAGTTCCGTAATGAAGTGATTTTTGGTTCGGCTAAACCGCGCCTAGAGTTGATTTTTGATGAGGTCGTCCTAAAGTCTTTCTCTTGGGTTTCGACTAGATGTAATGGTAGTTTTGATTGGAGTATTTGGTTGAAATGCCCTATTACTTTGACTTTGTAATCTTTCTAGCGTCTCGCTAGTTTTTTTTATTGCAATTTCGCCGTTCAAAAAAAAAGGTTCTCGTTCCAACTTCCTCTAACTCCTCAAAGAATCTTTTAGCTTCGTAACATGAAATATTCTAGATTCATAAAAAAGAAATCATAAGTTATTTCAAGTTCATGTAAATCCTTAAATAATGTTTTGACATTCTTAAAAGTGTATTATTGTTAGGTTTATGGAAAAGTGTCGATTATGTGGTTTTATTATATTTTATTATTATACTTTATTTTGTTTAGTTTAATATAGCTTGTAATAAGGTTTATTATGCTTTAAGTAAGAAATAGCATAATAACCAAAGTCTAGGGACTAGTATTGACAAGTTAGGAAAATAAGGAAGGGAAGCCTCCCTCTCATTGCCTATAAATAGCCCTCTAATCTTCATTAGAGGGTGATGCTCTTGTAACAAACTCTCATTTTCCCTCCTTAATTGAAATTTGAATTTTCCCTTTACTTGCCCTCATTCTCTCTAATCTTACATGTTGATATGATTGATTCAAGATTCATGTGACCTATCAAGTGGTATCAATCGCCAATAGAGAAGTAGAGTGCTTGATTTGTGCGTGTTTTTGTTCGACCGAGAATCAAGAATTGATGATTTCCGAATTCGGTTGGTGCTATTGAGGTTTCGAGATTGATTTTGGCTGTGATTTCGAGTTTTTGGACGTTATTGTGTTCTCGGAACTGTTCATTTCATTCTCGGAAGTGTCGTTTTGATTTTCGGTTGAAGCGTTGCATTCTCGGTAGAGTGGTTTTGAGTTTCGGAAGACTTTTTCTTGTAAATTTAGCAATTTCAGTACGAAATATCATTGTAATAGATATATTCGATCTTTTGGTTCTATCAAAATTCGTTTATTAGGAATTCGGTATTAAACTCGGTTTTATCGAGTTTGTTAAGTTCACAAATTCGGTTCTATCGAATTTGTGATATAGAGAATTTTACGAAGTATAAACTCGGTAAAAAGCTTTACAAGTCATTTTACACTTTCATTCCACGGTTTTATCATGTTTTGAAGTGTTAAAATCAGTTTTTCAAGATTTACTAAACTCGGTAATAAAATTCGGTTTCATCGAATTTGAGTTTTTAGAACAATTGGATTATCTAGTCATCATAAAATTCGGTTTCATCGAATTTGTGGTTATTAATAATTCATAACTGTTGGATTTTAACAATTTAGGCTTACCGAGTTTATAGTGAATAGTGTTATTAAATTTGAGAAGTTTGCAGTTTACCGAGTTTAGTATTTGAAGATTTCCGAGTTTGATAGTGTACTGTTCGAGAAGGGTATTCGTTTTCAGATTACGTGTTGTCCGTGAATAGTGTTACCGAATTTGACTACTGTTACCGACTTTAGATATTTTCTCACAAATCTCACTCATATTCGTCTAAAAAGATCCAATCTTTTAATCTTAAGACATGTCGACATCTAAAATATACCAACAATCCCTCGCTGAAGCCGGTTCTGAGACTAGGCCACCTATGCTTGAAAGGGGTAGTTACATACCTTGGGCGAGTAGATTCAAATGATTTCTTAATCGCAAGAGGGAAAACCGCAAGTGGCTTCTCAAAGCACTAGAAGATGACTTATTGTACTATGATGCGGAAATGGAACTCACAAATATGATTCTTCTTTCTATTCCTAATGAGGAAATGTGGGATCATGTTGAACGTTTGATGAGGGAAACTATACAAAACCAAGTTGACAGGGAAACGCAATTTACAAATGAGTTTGATCAATTTGTTGTTGAACCAGGAGAGTCACTAGTTTCAGTCTATAATCGGCCATAAAAAAGCATAAACAAGCAACAAATAACATAAATAAACAATAAAAAGCAGGAATAAGCAATAAATAAGCAGATGAACAGTAATAAGCAAAAATTTGAAAAAAAAATGGAGGAAAAATGGAAACTCACAGGGTTCAGGCTTTTTGCAGACAATAAGCTTCTCAAACAGCTGATATAAACTTTCCTATAGCTTCCCAAGAAGCACTAACCAAAGGCCATCCAGAATTTACCTTGCTCCATGTGATTTCTTGGTAATTTTTGTGATTTTTTGGTTTTTAGGACAGAATTAAAAACAAGTGTTTGTTCAACCAAATTAGTGTGGACCACAAGATTTCAAAACGCATGCGACTACTATAACAGATGCAACATCACATAAAAAGTATTTACTGTTACGCTAAGCTCATGACACTAAAGCTAATAATCATCAGGGCATAATACATCCTGTAACATAGTATTCCTGTCCTTAACCGGTGTCCCAAACCAAAGACCACCATAACGCACATCGACATAACATATATCCGTTTATTCTTGGCAAACTCGAACAGTGAGCGCTACTCACTCGGATAGGGATAATTAGTCCTAATAGATCTATTTATTTACTCGCGCTCCCTCAACCGGTCCTCCAGTCAAGAAATTAACAGTTCATGATAATTCGGGCAGTAGTGGGTTTGTAAGCAAACATAGGCAACATATAAACAGGAAACGCTAACAGAAAATACTTGTGTCCAATGTAAAATAATCAACGTTTTCGTAAAAGCTTAAAGTACTTAAATCCATAAGTAAAAGCGAGTGTGATATCAATCATGTAACGAGTTTGTAATCAACGTATAAACGAGTTTGAAATTCAGTAACGTAAACGAGTTTGTAAACGAGCATGTTTCTTACCCCAAAAGTAGTAAAGTATATGTAAAACAAGTAAAACGTGGGGCTATGAACTCACCTCGACGTTGCAGAACAATTAGCAGAAATGCAAATAATAAGCGCAGCACGTACGGAAAACAAAACGGCTCGACCGGAAGATGCAGCTTAACTTAACGGCTAAGACCCACTAGATTATGATGATGAATTGGGGTTTTCCGATGGATGTGTACATCAACGCGACACGTTGATAAAGGATGTAGGTTTCAAATTGTAAGAGTTTGGTGGTTGGTTAAATAAAATAAATCGAAAAGCAAACGCAAAGTGTGTAATATATTCCGTATATATTACACATGAAAAATAAACAATTATATAATTCATATGGTGAATTATATAATAAAGACAAACAACCAAAAGTATATATCGCAATATATAATACTTTACGAGTATTATATAAGAAACGTGAGAAAAATAATTGAAACAAAATACTTTGACACGTTTTCGGAAATCACCAATTAAATTAATAAAACGTTCTTGCATAAAGGTAAACACACGTTTTAAAGTTTCGAATTAGATAAATGACATTTTTAAAGTTTTCTACAAAAGTTATGATTTTGTCTTTTAGTCGAGAATTATAAAATAATATTTTATAATTTAGTATTTCGTTTCCTCGACGGGTTTTAGTTAAACTAATTGTCTCATTTGTAAAAGTATAGTTTTCGTTTATTCACCGGTTTATTGTATAATTACAATTTAATAATCTTAAAACTATAAAACTTTGTCATTTTATTGAGTTTCTAAAATAATAGAAGTTTTAGTGAAACATTACTAAGTATATAAATTTATAAAATTTCGACATGACCTTTTCGTTTATACAACGTTTTCCATATTTACAAAATTTAACGTTTTCCCTTAATCAAACCATGTTTGCAAAATACGCGCGTGTTGTAACATATATAACTACACGAAACTAGATAATAACAAATATAAGTAGAACCATACACCCCTAACTGCTAAACCAAACGCACCCTACATGGGCAGTTTAATCAGCAACCAAACACCCCCTGTGGGCTGCTGTCCAGCGAAACAAACGCCCTATACGGGTGTGTATATCAATCGAAACACGAGGACTAACAATAAAACTAAATTAAACAAAAATGAAACAAGTTTAAACAACACAACTACACAAAGTTTATTATTAGTTTTTTTACGAATATAAAACCATCCAAACTCGGAGTTAAAAGGGGTAAAATGGTGGCGGGGGAGGGGGGTGGTTTCGGTGGTTGCTGCCAAGAACCAAATGCACCCTGATGGTGCTTGCTATTTTATAAAACCAAACACACACTTATTGTGGTGATGAAAACAATCAAACGCACTCTTAAGCTGTTAAAACAGCGGAACAAACGCACCCTAAAGCTGCTGTTACAGCCAAACGCACCCTATGTTGTGCATAACTATAAACCCAACGCACCCTAGATGTTGTTATCAAAACCAAAACACACCCTTGATGGTGGCTGGGACCAAACCAACGCACCCCTTGGTGCTACTATGAAACCCAACGCACCCTTTGGTGCTACAATGAAACCCAACGCACCCTTGTGGGTCGTGTCTTCAACCCGAACGCACCCTTGTGGTGGCGATGAGAACAACCAAACACACCCTGCTGCCATTAAACCCAATGCACCCTTATGATGCTTGCTGATGGGGGTGGCTGTGGAGATGATGATGGTGGCGTGAGGGTGGCGGTGGCAGTGGCGTGGAGGAGGGTGATGATGGTGGTGGCGTCGGTGGTGTGTAGCGGCTGTGGTGGGGTGTGGTTTCGGCTGTGATGATGGTGGGAGTGGTAACGAGGTGGGAGATGGTGTAGATTGGGTAGATCGGAGATGGATCTACATAGTTATAAAATTTGGGTGGCGGTCGACGGCGGCAACGATGGCCGGAAAAGATGGGTGATTGTTGATCTTAAACACACAATAATAAAATATATAATATAATACCAAAAGAGCAATTAAGAACTTTCCTTAAGTCTCCCTTAAGAAAAGCTCACTCTAAAAGATATATATAATATATAATATACGTATGTTTTCCGGAAAGTATGATTTCCCAGGTCGTTTTCCCAACGATTTGAGAAATTGAAACCTCGCTTGATATTGGATATTGATTTGAATGGGTTCGGAGATTGATTTGGTTTTCTATAACTACTAATTAAAAGCACAATTAAAAACAAGCAATTAAAAACAATTAAACACTTTAACAATTAACGGGAAACAAATAAAACGCGACAAATAAGCAAGTTAGGTAAAACTAACTCCTAAAAATGCAAACTAAATTTCTAAACCTAAAATAGGACAAAAGAAAATTTTAAGAAAAAGAAAAATATTTTTTTGAGTATTTTTGAATTTTTTATGAATTAAAAACTAAATTAATCTAATTAAATCCTAAGAAATAGCAAATTTAGTCCTAAAAATTGAGAAAAATGATTTTTAAACTTAGAAAAGTCTAAAATAACATAAAAACTCAGAAAACTATTTTTAACTATTTTTAAAATTAAAATCCTATTTTTAAACTTAAAATTAAAAGCTCAAAAATGAAAATTAAAATCTAAAAGTGGTGAAAATGATTTTTCTGAATGTAAACCTAAAAGTATTTATTCTAATACTAAAAACTATTTTTTTGTAATTTTCTGAAAATTATTTCTATTTTTAATGTATTTTCGAAAATTAAAACTTAAGAAAAATGATTAAAAATAATCTACTAAATGAAAAAATACGAAAAATTCAGGAAAAATCTAAAAAGTTATAAAGATCTAAGGAAAAATAAGAAGAAGCTCACAGCTTAACAAATAAGCCGGGTAAAAGCTTAAATAAGCTACGGCTTATAAATGGGGCTTAAGCCCAAATTGTGTTTATCAATTAAAAGAAAGGAGATATAACCGGATGAGCTAATGAAGCAAATTGGTTAACACGTTGGGTTTGTAAGAGTGAGGTCGTGGGTTCGAGGTTGGCAGACACCCTTTTTGTTGCACTTTTTTTTTATTTTTTACTTTTAACAAAAACTAAATACCCAAACTTATTAAAAACCTATTTTTAAGCAACTTTAAAACTGAACTTTTGGTCTGAAAATGAAAAATAAGCACTGAAACAGCTTATGAATAAGCTGTCTACAGAAAGAAGGGGTTTTTGCTGATTTTCACTTAAAAGCTTGCACTAGCTTCAATATAAGCTTAATTTTGAAAGCAAAAGCTATTCCTAAAAGCTTAAGTTGTCTAGAAGCTGATTCTAACAAACTCACTTAACCACTAATTCTTTAAGCTAGCTGAAATTGAAGAAGAAATAAGCAAACTCAGGCACTAGTTCAAAAGGCTTAAAAATCTAATAAGCTAAAAAATTAAATAAGCTATAAGATAACCTAAGCTTTTGAAAACTAAGCTACCTACATATAAGCAATGAAAACAAATCATAAAATCAAGTACTATAAGCTAAAATTCCTAATTAAGAAGCTAAAATCTAGGCACTACTATTTTTGGTCTTTTTGAGGATTTTATTGATTTTTAAAAGCTAAATTACCCTAATGTTTAAGCTAGAAATTGAAAACTTAGACTCAATCTATATTAAGCTACATAAAAACTACAAGCTACTTGAATTATTTAGGCTAATACTAACTTAGGCTAGCTAAAATGCAAGTTCAAAGGGAAATCAGTAGGAACAGCCTATGTTCCTGCTGATGCACTTGACTTAAAGGAGCAAAACAAAAATGTAGGTAACCTTTTGGTTACCACAACACTTAACACACTCACTATGAGTGTATAAACTTAAAACAAGCAATATCTAAGCCTTGGAAGGCTTAGATCAAATTTTCACAAGCAACAAGAAAGGGTAAAAGTACCCTGGTGCTGGCACACTAAAAATAAGCTCAAACTTTTTCAATTTTAAAAACTAACTTGTGAAAACTCTTTTCCTAATGATTTTAAATGAAATCAAAGCTGTCTCAAATGATTTGCACAAAAACCTTTGACTTTTTGAGGTCAAAACAACTAATGCCAAACACCCCTTAACATAAGACAGATTATGATTAAGCTATTGAATTTAAGATCTAATGAACTAAACTTAAGTACCAGATGCTAATTAGCTACTAACTAACCTAATAAACATAAATCATCAACCATTTAAGCTAAATCTAGAATCTAAGCTTATGCTAACTATTTTTTTTAGTTTTTATAGATTTTAAGACAAATTAAGCTATAACAAGATCTATATTATAAAAAACTAACATAGATGATCAAACACACTTAATAAGCTAGAATAAAAGTAAATAAGCACTAATAAGCAAACATATTAAGCAATTAAGCAGTTTACACTAATAAGCACTTATTTAACTAGGAATTAAAGGACAAAAAGAAGTTAAATGAAAACTAACCTTCAGCTTCAGCTAAACAGAAGCTATGGCTCAATTGAGCTTAATCAACAGCTCTGGCTTATTAGAAATAAGCCAGTATAAGTCCTTGAGAGCCCTTCCCTTTTAGCTCTCCTTCCATTAGCTAAAATCTAATAACTACAAGGTATTACTTCAGATTTTAGAGTTAAGGTATGATTAAGGTAAGATTTGAGCTCAATTATTAGCTTAGAGACTAATAAGAGCTTATTCAATAGCTTATGATATTTAGCTTAGCATTTAATAGGAAAAGTGAGAGCTTATGAAAACAAAGAGCTTATGAGAGACTATTTAAAAACTGAATTTCATTAACATAAAACTTGATTACAATGCTTAAAAGGAAGAATTACAAAGTTTAAAGGAAATTTAAGCTAAAAATTGAAAATTAAGCTAAAACTAAAAGCTACTAACTAACTCCCGTGTATGTGTGATAGTGAGGGTATTTATAGGCCCAAGCTGAAGCTTCTAGTCTTCCCTTGCTCTGCACGCTCCAATCAATCATCACCATCCATTTTCCCAATGATTGGATCTATAATCTCATCCGTTAGATCAAATTATACTCACACAGATTGCCAAGCTGTCATTCTTTTGATGTGACAGCTTGTGCTAGTTTTGTGAGTGATAATAGAGTAAAAACCTGTCACTCCTTGTGCTTTCTTCATAGCCATGTGGCACCCATGCTTTAGTGAACCAATAGGAGCTCTTGAGATTACTGATTTGACCCTACCATCATGATATGGACCACTTGAATTGTCTTTCGTACCCTCTAATTTTGAAAAGCCCTTTGATTTTGACCCATGGTGAAATGGGGAAGACGGTGAATAGTGCCCATGGTTTGGCGCTCTTTTTTAACTAAAAAGGTTAAATTCAGTTTTAAACTTTGGGCTTATTGCACAACTAGTCCATCACTTGTTTTATAAAAGTTCTAGTGTAAAACAACTTTGGTAAATAGCAGAAATGGTCCCTGTGGTTTTAATAAGATGGTAATGGGCTAGGGTTTAGGCTTTTTGGATCCGGGTAAGGTTTTTAGGGTTTAAGGCCCATTAAGACTTCAAGGGCTATTTGTGTAACTTTTGGAAATCTTGAGGGACTAAAATGGTAATTTTTGGTTTTTGTCCTTTGACCAGGGTTTGACTTTCTTTGACTGAGACTTGACCATAGTTGACTTTTCTTGGCTTCGGCTTTGAATCTTTGGCTTCTCTTATGCTCTTCCGTTTCTCGTGTCCGTGTTTGTCTGTTTTTGGCGGTTTTCTTGTGATTTTTGATATATCCGAACCTGCACACACAAAACACAAAAACAAGTATATTTTTGCCATTTTAAGTATGTTTTTAGCTTAATTGGGCTATTTTAGGTATAAACAGATATGTGTATTTTACACCTATCACCTAGATTAGTTGAGTGATCTGAGTGTTTTCATTTCCATATTTCGTGAGGTGCTTGATTTTGTACAGGTGATTTAATGAAAGAATTCTTAAAGGAAAAATCCTTAACTTCGGTTGGGATACATTTTCAATAAATTTCTAAAGTCTACTTGAGGACAAGTAGGATTAAAGTGAGGAGATATTTGATGACATCAAATAACATTACTTTTATAGCATCATTTATCCTAAATAAATTACCTACTTTTATATAATTATTGCAAGAAATGTTACTTAATTAGCTTAATGTTGTTAATTGCAGTAATTATGAAGAACATTGTGAAGACAAGCTAAAAGGCGCACATTTTGGAGCTTAAAAAATGATATTTGAAGATTACTTATTTTTGACTACATACGCCGTATCCAGCGAAGAAGATACGGTATATCAGTGCCTGGACTTCACAAGAAAACGCGTACGTTCAATACCCAATATGGCATATTCCACTGAATACATACGCCGTCCAGCTGGTCAAACAATCAAAGATTCCGCATTAAATGTGATTAGATATAATTATTACTGATTGATTGTAAATGTAGCATGCACTCTAAGGAATACACCCCTATACGCTGTATTGACCTCGCTCAATACGGTGTATCCACTCAATTTCAGAGACTATAAATAGAAGACTCAAAAACGATTTCCAGTGTTCTTAATCATATTCTCTATACCATAAACATAAAAGTCGATATTTTGAAGAGATAAAGAGCAGCCAAGGTCAAGCATCAATCATAATTCCATAGAAGACACCGTGTAATTCCTTTACTCTTGTAATCATTCGATTTTTGGTATCGTTCGTTAACTCGGTTAGTTTACCTTGGTTGTTTGATTATACTTGTATTATTACAATGGTTATGGGCTAATACCCTCGGGTATTTGCCATCTTAATGAAGATTAAATGTTTGGTTTGTTTAATCTTGATTGTTTAATTATATTTATTACCTCATACTTGTCTATGTGCTTGAATATGCGACCTATCATTCAAATGGGTCTAGTGAGACTGACTAAGTGATCTAGATACCGGGATAGCTCTCCATATCGTGTTTTATATATCTGGACCAATAGGATCGTAAATAATGTTCTATCTTTGCATTTCGATTAGCGAGCTTAGTTGGACTGGCAGGTGACCCTTCGACCCAACAAGTACATTCTGAATTAATTCGTAAAGACTTGAACAGTGAACTACCAGTATATAAAATACCCTCAAGCAGTAAGTGGGTAAAGTCCCAATGGGCAAGGGTTTAACAAGATCACCATTGCTTTAATCCCTAAGATAGATTATAATTAGACTAAAGGATGCTTTATGCGGTTGCGTTAATTGTGACAGGATTCAACGGGTCTAGGTCTTAGGAAGAAGTCCTGCCTAAGTCTTAAGAATGATATGCCGTCTCGAGATAAGCACTCATTCCACTAAACAAACAAACCATCATTTTATCAAATTTAATATGGCTAATACTTTTGCTATTTTTGTGGGAAAACGAGTACGTGAGAACAAAACAATAAGCAGGTAACATCAAATCGATAGATTTCCTCCCCAAACTAAAACAAAACATTGTCCTCAATGTTTAAAGGCGGGTCTCTACGAAAATCTAAGCCGTTTATGAATTATGCAAAGATAAACGTTAATCGATAAGATGAAAGGATATTGGATTTCCCCAAACTAATTTCACACAAAGGATAGGAAGCTCGAGTGAAACGGGATACAACACCGGACACGAGAGGCTTCAAAAATTGTTGGATCAATCCTACAAAAATCACAACAAACAACAAACAACAAGAAACCGGAAGAGGATAGCCACAACACATCACAACACATTAATATTAGAACAATAGAAAATGGATAAGCATGGGGTGAACTCCCACGAAGCGGCTTGTTTTTGTTCACCGAGTCGCAAGCTCGACTCGATCCCTGAATTAATTCGTCCTTAGGGAGAGCAACACTTAGAACAAGAAACTTCCATTGAAAATGCCCCCGGCTCTAGATAAAAAATGAAAAGGTGATGATGCCGGGGTCAAAAATAGTGTCTTCACTCCCGAAGGAGAGAAATGAAGAAAGAAAGAGAATGAAGGTCAAATCGGACACAAGGGTGGGAAGGGTGGGTAAAATATTGGCCATAAAATCATGAGATTTAGAAACACCCTTAAACACTTTGATTATCAAAATACCCGCTTCGGGTTCAAAACATTTCTCAACATCCGGTGGTTCCGGTGGAGGACGAGGAATTGACGGATCATCTTGGTGGTCAAGGTTAGGTAACTCATTATCTTCATCTTTGGAATCATCGTTCTCAACACCTGGCGGAATTAAATCATCTGGAACAAGAAAAATATCGATCTCTTCTTGAGCGGGTTCACTATCCTCAACGGGGATAGGAGATACGGGAAGAGACTCGATAACTGAACTTTGATTAGCATGAACATTTTCCTGTGACTGGGAAGTTGAAATCTCACAAAGCACTGTCATAAGACTAAGATATTCCCCAAATTCACGATCATTCCTCGAAGGAAGTGTTAAAAGTTCACCGGCGAACTCATGGTGAAGAGGATCACTTCTTGGAGAAAAAGTAATCGAAGATTCATTTTGTTCTGGTTCATGATCGGAAATCACTTCGGAAGCGAGATTATGGGAAGCATCATCACTAAGCAGATTATCAAGAAAAGTTACGTCTCCTTCTGAATCGAAATAACCTTCCTTAAAGTTAGAAGAAACTTCCATAGCTAGAAAAACATCGATCCCATCATTGTCATCTTCTAGAGCGAAACACTCAACCTTATTGGATAAAGGTGTGTTGAGTAAAACTGGTTCATTGAAAATGTTGGAATTCTTGATCTCGACATCTTCTTCCATTTCATCAAAAAGAGGATTTATGGTGCTAGATTTGAAATTGTCATCAAATTCAAAAAGAGGATTTGAATGATCTTGAAAATTTCCTTCTTGAACATCTTTTGTAAGAAGAGTGAGTTCATCGATGAACTCCTCAAGATTATCACTAGTCTTCACCAGAGAAGAACTAGGAGAAGGATCATCAGAATGAGTAGTGGTACTGCCACTAAACGGATCATCTTTTGAGAAATCGATGACAGAAATGGCGTGAACAAAATGCTTATCCTTGTTTTTCTCAGATTTATCGGCATAATAAACAAGTTCTTCCTTTCCTACTCTTAAAGTCAATGTTTCTTCGTACAAATCAATGAGAGCTTTTGCGGTGCGAAGGAAGGGTCTTCCTAAAATAATAGGCACTCTTGGGTCTGGTTCAAAATTAACCACAACAAAATCAGCAAGAAAAGTGAAACCATCAACTCTAACTACAACATCCTCGGCTATGCCCATTGGGTGAGTAATGGAACGATTGGCAAGCTCGAGTGTCATTCGAGTAGGAGTCAAAGCTTCAAGCCCAAGTTTCTTGTAAATAGAGTGAGGTAAAAGATTTATGCTAGCTCCGGAATCGGCTAAAGCACTAGTCCTATCGAGTTCTTGTAAAGCACATGGGATAAGAAATTTTCTAGGATCTTCGAGCTTTTCGGGAACTTTGTTCATGATGATAGCAGAACATTCAGCATTTACGGTCGTAATGGCGATCTCCTCGAGTTTCTCTTTGTTCCTTAGCAACGAGCTTAACCATTTGTTGAACTTTGGCATTTCGACAAGAGCATCTTTCAATCCAATCTCTAAACGGAGTTGTTTGAACATCTTCAAGAACCGGCTATGTTGAGCACTGGGTTTATCGTTCTCTCTCACTTTCATCCTCTCGGGGTATGGAAGTTTAGATTGATACGAATTAGGTCTCGGAGAATTAAGATCTTGAATTTCAACATTAACGGTTTTCTTTGCTTTTGGTTTTGGGATTTTAATGAAAATGGATTCTTCTTCCTCCAGAGGTGGGACTTGTGCGGTATTTTCCAAATTTGGATTTTGCACTTTTTCCGTTGACGTCTCCAGGTTTTGTTTGGGTTCTTTTTGAGAATTTGAAATGACGGGAGTAGGAACAAGAGGAGTCGAAGGTCCTTCTAAAGTTTTACCGCTCCTTGTGGTGATAGCATTAATTTGCTGACGAGGGTTAGTTACGGTTTGACTTGGAAGAGTTCCCAAATTTGAAGTAGAGGCGGAATTCTTGAAATTATCACAAAGACTTGTCAACAAACTCATAACATTAGCCATTTGATTTTGCAAATTTTAGCCTTCATTTTGAACATTCTTCAACACCGCATCGTTTGCCTTGACGTAATTTTCAAAATCCATTTTCGAAACACCTTGAATTTGAGGCGTAGGAGCTTGATATGGTGGAACTTGGTAAACCGGTGGTTGATTGGTTGGTGGTTGAAAAACTTGACCTTGTTTGTTTTGATGGTTTTGATTGAAATTGTTTTCACGGTTTTGATTCGAATTGAAATTGTTACCTTGATATCGGCTTTGGTTTCCTTGGTTCTTTTGAACATTTGGTGGAGTAAAAGCGGGTGGTCTCAATCTGATTTACTAAATTAGGAGGATTTCTTTGAACAAATGGTTGCAACCGCGGCGGTTTGTGGAATTGAAATGAATGTTATATGAAAAATGGAATTCATTTCTTGTTAACGGGACAATTGTTGAAATTATGTTTGAACCACATGTGACATTAAACCTTCCGCGACTGCTTTGCGGTAGCAGGAGTCGTTACCATTTTTTCACTAATCATCTTTTCTAAGCGGCTCATTCGAATATCCATTTTTTTCTTCAAGAGAAGCGGGAGAGTTGTTGATAATTCAAAGAATTAGAGGTGTAGAAGTAGAAAGGGAGCATTCGTACTCGCTCTTGCTTCAATTGCACATCTTCTTGAATAATGGAACCTTGGATTTATCTCTCGATAATGGCTAAAATCCATCTGAGGCATCTTATCTAGAAATTTTCAACGCGGCGGATTAATGCATATTGATTATTGTATTCAAAGAATTATAGAACGTATCAAGTTGATGTAATTACGAGAAACCATGATGAGGGCATTGACGAAGAAGTCCTTTGAAACGTTCCCATGCTTCGTTGAAAGTTTCATTCAGTTTTTGGTAGAAAGTGGTGATTTCATTTCTAAGGTAAGTTGTTTTCGAAGGTGGAAAAAATTGGTTTATGAATTTCGAGACAAGATCATCCCACGTTAGAATCGATTGAGGTGGTTCCTTATCTAGCCAAGTCCGGGCTTCACCTTCGAGAGAGACAAAAGCTTAATCGACGTGTTCGGAACTTCGGGATGTCTAAACGTAGAAGTGACTTTGTTGAAAAATCAAAGATGATTATGAGGGTCATGTTTACCCGTAAATTGATTACCTTGAACAAGATTAATCAAAGTTTGTTTAAGCTCAAAATTGTTTGCATTTATCGGTGGAACAACAATTGCATCTTCGTATCCCTCGATGGGAGCTTGTAGCATTTGAGCCATGGTACGATTGTCGGCCATTGGTAATCGGTTTCATCAACAATATAACTGTTGTTAATTGGTTGTTGTTCGACGATTTGATTTCGTTTCTTGTGAAACGATGTGGCATTGCCACTAGGAATAAAGAAATTAAAAAGTAAACAACAATTACTCTAATTTTTATTTTTGGATTTTTGAATATTTGTTTTTTTTAATTAATTACAATATATTTTAAACGGATACACGGAAGACAACTTAAAACCAAATAATCAACTTACTTTACGGTAACTCTTAAAAATTGCTTTTTAAGATGAGCCGTACCTCGTAAGTGACACAAATGACAAGTTTTAAAATCTTTGGTTTGATTTGGGAACTTTTCAAGTTCACCGGAACTTATTTATGATAATACCTCAATTGAAGGTATTATATGTTGGTGTTCGTTTACCAACTTTGTGTATTTTATTTATTTTTTAAGGACAATTTTTTATTTTTATTTTTTTATTATTATTTTTTAATATGATAACTATACTAAAAAGAAAAAGAAAATATTTTTTTACTTTTTATATTTTTTTTTGGATTTTTGAAATATTTAACAAAAATGAAACTTTCGAGGACGAAAGGATCTTCAAACCAAAATCAACAACGGTAAAACGACGGAATCTTTACACAAGTTCCCCGGAGGGCAGCGGCGCCAAAATATAATACACAATAAAATATACAATATATTCCAAAAGAGGCAATTAAGAGCTTTCCCTAAGTTTCCCTTAAGAAAAGCTCACTCTAAAAGATATATATATAATATATAATACGTATATTTAACCGGGAAGTATGATCACCCGGGTCGTTTCCCCAACGACTTGTGAAATTGAAACCTTGCTTTAGCTTGGATTATGATTTGAATAAGAGAAAAGATATTTTTGAGTATCTATAACTACTAAATAAAAGCAACAATTAAAATGAACAATTACAAGCAATTTAACACTTAAACAATTAACGGGTAACAAATAAAACGCGACAATTAAGCAAATAAGACAAAATTAAACTTTAAAATTGCAAACTAAATTTCTAAACCTAAAGTAGGACAAAAGAAAATTTTAGGAAAAAGAAAAATATTTTTTTTGATTATTTTTGAGTTTATTATGAATTAAAAACAATTTTAATCTAATTAAATCCTAAAAAATAGCAAATTAAGTCCTAAAAAATAAGAAAAATGATTTTTAAACTTAGAAAAGTCTAAAATAACATAAAAACTCAGAAAACTATTTTTAACTATTTTTAAAATTAAAATCCTATTTTTAAAATTAAAAATAAAAGCTTAAAAATGAAAATTAAAATCTAAAAGGTGTAAAAATGATTTTACTGAATGTAAACCTAAAAGTACTTTTTATAAAACTAAAAACTATTTTTTGTAATTTTCTGAAACTTTTTTCTATTTTTTATGAATTTTCTAAAATTAAAACTTTCGAAAAATCCTAAAAAATAAACTAATTAATGGAAAAATGTGAAAAATTCA
>BQNB010063462.1:0-35672 GCA_026074375.1 Tanacetum coccineum | reverse complement strand
GATGATAAAGTTGTGTTGTGGTTTTATCTTGATGTTACAGGTTCGATTTACAAATTTGATTAAACAAATCCGGTACCAAATTTGGTAACAAAATTCGGTAACAAAATCGGTAAAACAAATTCGGTAACAAAATCGGTAAAACAAATTCAATAACAAACACGGTAAATCAAATCCGGTAACAATTTCGGTAAATCAAATCTGTTAACAAATGTTGTAAGATATCGGATAGATCAAACTCGGAAGGTTTCTCGGACAAACCAAATCTCGGTAGAATTTGTCGGACAAATTTCTCGGATAGAACTTGAAGACAATATCGATCAAAATCAATGAAAAATTACAAACGAGAATTATCTAACAAATGTCCTATTACAATAATTTGATAATACCTTTCCTAACACAAAACTCGATGAAACTGAGAATTGTGTAGATGCTACAACTTTTATGCTAATTTCCAAAAATGAAATGAAATCCTAGAACACACTTTTCGATAAAACCGAAAAATGTGTGCACTATTACAACTCTTATGCGAATTACCGAGAATGAAATGAAATCATTGAACACACTTTTCGATAAAACCAAAAAATGTGTGCACTATTACAATAATTCGATTGATCTGAACAAACTCGGTGAAATTACTACAATTTCGATATTAAAACTAAAATTCGGAAGTGAAGAAGAAGAAAAAAAATTGTCGCCTATTGGTTATTTCCTTCAAAACTCGGTATATAATGACAAATTCGATGTACTAAAATTTGTACTATCAAATTCGGTAGTACTGATTTCCGATATACCCGTTTTTTTAAATTCGGAACCGATTTTTAACAATAAGAAACGAACCGAAAATTATATAAACAACAAAAATGAAAGATTAATACCTCCTAAACTTTAAACAAGATAAAACATTGAGTAGTTAGAAAGATCAAAAACTCACTTTTGAAAGATTTATAGAATTTTTGAACCGAAAAAATGCTAAACCACACGAACACAACTCGGTAACCCCTTGGCTCTTGATACCAAATGTCGGTACCCAAAATATCATTTCACTTCCATACAAATATGTATGAATCAATGATAAGAAATCATAAGAAAAGAGATAGAAGAATGAAAGAATTTTAGAGAGAGAAACTAGAGAGAGAAAGTAGAGAGGAAAAATGATGGTTGATTACCTTGTGAAAAATACAAATGAGACCAACACCCTCTCCATGGGATGGAGAGGGGTATTTATAGTTTCTTACTAACCTAGGGTGACGCCTAGGTGTAGTGTTGTTGGGTCGGCTCGGGTTTTGGGCTTTAGCCCGCAACGTATACAATATTAGATTAAATCACGAGCCTGACTCCCTTTCTAGCCAATTACAATGACTAATAAATAAAGACCGAGTTTCCTTGTTCGACTTAATATAGTTTGAGGCTAACAAGATGTCATAGAAAGTGCCCCAACAGCAACAGAAACCTCAGACAAGTGCTGCAGATATTCACAAGATCAAGACGGAACAAGCAGGCAAACAACAAGAGACTAAATACACCATCACTTTATCTTATACGGTTGAATTATAAGAATTTGATCAGAAATAAACCTTGTTTGAGACAATGACTAAAACTAAGTCATTTAACAAAAACACCAAGCACAAGGCTCTATATCATGCTCTCATGAAATATATTCTTGAGGATGAAGATGTCATAGACAAAGGTGTTGCAGACAGGTTAAAGAAGAGAAAGCCATATGATGCTGACAAAGATGAAGGCCCTCCTACTGGACCAGACCAAGGGTAGAAAAGGAAGAAGGTGAGCAAAGATACTAAACCATCAAAGAAGGCCAAGTCAACTGAAACTTCTAAAGGCACCACCAAATTACAACCAAAATCAACGGGCAAGTCTGCATAAGCAGAGGAGACAGTGTTTAAGGCTGGAGATACTCAAGTGCTACAGGATCTTGGAGAAGACATAGGTAACACTGATGAACCACCTGTTGTCAAGGCTGACCCAAAGGATTGGTTTAAGAAACCGAAAAGGCCTCCTACTCCAGATCTTGAGTAGAATAAATGTAAAACAGTTGATAGTAAGCCTACTCAGAAATGGCTTAGTTGTAACACCCCCAAAATCAGGTAGCAGCGGAATGGTAACATTGGGGTGCTACGTCAAAGTACAATAATCAAGATATAGGAAACGACCATAAATGGACGTTTAAGACAAGATTTCATTCGATGCCATAGCAAAATATCAGAGTTTATACATTAGGTCCCATATGTTTTAAAAGAGTAATAAACATTTCAAGTACATATTTAATTAAACAAAAGCTTAATAATACCCAAAAGATGACTTAAGTTTTTAAAGATAATAAAAGTTGCATTGAATATAGATAAAACACAGAATCCGTCTTCATTGATATCCGCCACGGCTCCCCTCCAATCTTCATACCCTAGGACCTGAAATTACATGCTAAAAGTCAACACAAAGGTTGAGTGAAATCATAGGTTTATCGGTAAAAAGGGTGGACCACAAGATCGAAGTAATAGTAGACTCTGAAACACATTCAGTAGTCCAAAACGTTTATTATTGCACTAAGCTCATGACCCCGAAGCCTTAACTAGATTTGTGCCCCAATCAGAATATAGGATGCTTGCCAACAACCTAACACCTCTCAATGTTAAATGCACCTTGATCAAACTAGTGACCCAAGGAAAGGTGGGGATTGTCAGTCCCGATAGATCTATCCACAACACTCGCGCTTACTACAATAGCAATTAACGGTTCATGATAAATAGGGACTTCACGGCAATAAGGTAACTTAGCAATAATATTCAGGCAGTAATCTGGATAGCATACACTTTGTAAACACTTTGAAAACACTTAGAAAAACACTTGTGTCCAATAGTAAAACAAGCAATGTAATTCACCCCGTAGATTTTGTAAAACAATCACGTAGTAAAAAGGGGGCTATGAACTCACCTCGAGTGAATGGTAATCAACAAGTATTCACAATAGAAAAATGCGTCACGAAGGAATCCGAAGGCAACCTAATCCAATATAGGTCGTATAAGTACTAAACACTTTGATTATTTATAGGTCGTATAGCTCATCATACTATCGTTCGGGCTATCATAATTAAGAGGTCATGTAGTGACGTATGAGGAGCTAGGACACTTTAAATCGTAAATCCAACAACTCGTCGATACGCCACCCCGAAGAGGCCTCATTATGAAACTCCCTAGTAATATAGTACTTTGATTAACTAATACCACATATAATTCTATATAGCTACATCACCATCTAATCGTTTTAGTGAAATCATATTTATAAAGTAAAAACGTTTATAAGTATACTTTAGTAAAACTGGCGTAACTTTCTCGTTTTAAGTCCGTTTCTTTCGTTTCTTACGTCCACGCCTTCGTATTAAGACGAGTTATCAAAATATAACATTTTCAAAATCTGAGTTTTCTGATGAATAGTAATTTTTACTGTTCATAACAGTTATATATTTATTTTTATAGATTTATAGATTTAGTTATCGTAAATCTCGTAAATATCGTAACTTATTCGTTATAGCTCCGTTTTTAGCGATTCTTTCGGGCACGTGTTCTATTTATTTATTATGTTTTTCCAAAAATAAAGTCTCTGATGAATAGTAACTTTTTATAAAATTATTTTTATAAAAGTATTAATTATCGTAAACTTGTAATCGTCGTATCTCCTTCGTTATAAATTAGTTTTTTGAGTTTCTTACCTTTTTGGAATCGTCATGAGACGTACTATTTTTATAAAACATAAAATCCATGCTTTGGATTTCGAGCCAAAACAGCCCCTTAATAATACCACAAGTTTTCCACAACCCTTTTTATCATATGTCATACATATTATTATGTCCATTAGTCCATGATATATTCAACCACATAACACATGAATTAGTGTACAAAATTATAATCACAAGCAAAATATGTTTTACATGTTTAAAAACATCCTAATGGTGATTTTGCCATATAGAACCAATATATGCATAAAATGATAAATGTAAAGATATAAAGGGTTTTAGATAACCTTATGGTGATGTAATATGATAACCAACACATTCTAAACCCTTGTTTAGATTATAAACCCAAGCTTGCACAATCAAAGAAACCCTAAAACCTAATATTCCATTTTTCTTGCTTAACACTTGTAAAGACTTAACCAAGCCTTCAAATCTTCTTAGGACATCTTAGATATATAGTAGGAATGTGTGTAAATGTGATAAGTAAAATTTTGTAAGGATTTGTATGTTGTTTGAGGTTTGCCGTGAGCTAGGAGGGGGGAGGAAGGAAAGGTTTTTGTGTTTTACACCTTTACAAATGAGATGTGTGTGTAAACTTGTACTAGCTAAGTCCTTAAATACTCTAATGACTAGTCAAAGACAAGATGAGCAAAACAAGGAAGTCTTATGGTCTTGGTCTAAAAAAGAATGGAACATCCCATGGAATTAAGGAAACATGTTTTCAAGTTAGATATTTCTTTGGTTTTTCATATCTATAACCGGCCATGTATGTATATAGGTAAGATATTTTTGTAATTTTTATGTATTGGGTATAAAAGTGGGTATTTGTTGAAGCGTAGAAAAGTTTTGGTGCTTTCGGGTATGCCTAAATGTATTTAATTGCGAAACGTAAACGTTTTACGCAACCAATAAAAATAAAATATAAAAAGTTGATTATTACTTTCGTAAAAATAATATATTGCTTGCTTGACGAAAACTTTAATTCGTTTGGTGTCCGTTTACGTTAATTGTTGATTTTTAGTTTACGCGATTTTACTATATAATAAGAATTAAAAGTAAACGCGTACGAGAAAAAAAATAATTAGTAAAATAGATGACGTCGTAAATGACCTGAAAATACGGAATGTTACAGTCTCCTCCGGTTAGAAGAGCCTTGTCCTCAAGGCTCAAGTTGCGGCACTTGAGGAAAGTACGGGTTCGGAGAAAAGATGCGGATATTTCATCCGGAATTGGTCTTCATGTTCCCAGGTATACTCAGCTCCTTGCCGAGAGTTCCAACGAACTTTGACTAATGGAATTCTTCTTCGCTTTAGCTTTTTCACATCTCGTTCCACGATCTCAATAGGTTCTTCAACAAAACGTAGATTTTCATCAATCTCGATCTCATCCAAAGGCACCTGAACATCTGGCTCAGCCAAGCATTTCTTGAGGTTCGACACATGAAACGTGTCGTGGACACAGCTTAGCTCCTGGGGTAACTTCAGCCGATAAGCCACCGGTCCAACACGCTCGATGATTTCAAATGGTCCGACATATCGTGGTGCTAGTTTTCCTTTCTTACCAAATCGTACCACTCCCTTCCATGGAGATACCTTCACGACTGCAACCGGTGCAACTACACATCATCATTGGAGACCGTCCCTCAAACTAATCCGCGCGTGGTGCACATATGTCAAAGAATATGCTCTCTCTCCCCACACTCTCGGCATGACACAACAGTCTCTTAGCCGAGGCTCTCTCTCCCACGCGCGAGAGTCGTATTCACACGGACGTAATCTCGACTATTCCTCGCAGACACACCTGAGTGCTCTAGACTCATCTCTAGACTATAGTAGAGAGAGCGAGACGGGTGTGTGCTGCGATCTCACACGCGAACACACATGCACACGTGCGCACCCTCGCATGTCCATAATCAGGACACTCCCGAGAGCAGCATTATATGCAAACTCAGTATGTTAGACATCTCTTACGCTAGGAAGACAATCTTTAGAGAGTGAAAATCTCAGCGAGTCTCTCGTCTCTATCAATGTGGTCACGGGTACGTTCTTATCACTCACATATGACAATCATACTACACTTTCAACTGCTCCTCTCTAGACCTCCGGTAGCGTGCGAGCTAGATGGGAGTGATCGATACGCACTAGCTAGAACGAGTACACATGTTGTGAAAATGTGAAGTCAAGACAGAGACGATTGTCACATCTAGACTGGTCTGCAAGCGAAGTAGAATATGTGAGACATGACTTCAGAAGGTTGCACATGTACATTCGCGAATTAGTGATCTGACTTTCATGAGTCTAGCACGTAGGGTTGTGCTCTCTTGATTGGTATTACTCAACCTTGTACACAGTGGAACACTTTACTGACTATAGGTATCACTATACGGCTAGGTATGTATCTAGTAACAGATACTGATGATGATATCATGCCTTTTTGTATCTCTTATAGAGCATGAGAAGCACATATTATCAGAGAGGTAAGGTATTTATCTAGTCAGGTGAAAGTGACACAGCGGTCTAAGCGGTATTACTGGGAGAGTTTGAAGGAATCGAGGTGAGTTCATGTAAGACACAGCAGTATCGGTAGAACTCAGTGCCACAGGGGAGGGCGATCTATGTGAGGATTGATCACTGGGTAAGGTGGAAGAGGAAGATTGGGAACATGCTAGGACGAGTCAATCAGTCGGATGAAGTGCAATAGTCAGTAAGATGTATTCAACACTAGTGTAGAGTGGTCACACAGGAGGACACAGGGTTTTTGCAGGCAGAGGTTCTACATAAGACGATGTGGATAGAGTGCATGTTTTTATATCAGGGGTGACATCAGGTGCAGTGTTGGTTACAGGATAGTACGAGAACACAGTGGGGAGGTTGTATATGAACACATCAGATTGACACAACAGGGTGCGGAGATATATGGATGGCGTGTGCGAGTGTGGATGGTATGGAGTATGCATAGGGAGAGTGTGGAAGAGGAGTTGAGAATAATGATCTATTCGACAGGACCACTGGACAGAACCGAGAAGAGTATCATGATGGGAGCACTTCTTGTTTAATTGACACAATCATTGTGTTTGTAGACGTGATATGCCTAGTAAGAGAGAGGAGGGACACACACATTTTTGTCTATTGGAGATCACATACTGTCAGGGTGTGTCTAACTACACATTACAGTACTATTGATATTACTCAACACAAAAAGGTGACAGTGTACAGGGGGACACTACACACACAACAGGATGAGAGGAGTATATTTCTAGGTGAGAGAGTTGAGGATACGACAGTGAGGGGATGACAAGACTAGACACGTCACATTCATATATGTAGAGTTGGCTGTGATACTATTGTCTGTTAGGGACAAGTGGGGGAGTGGGAAGGGGTTTGAGGTTTATAGTTTTATGAGAGTGGAGAGCAGTGAGTGCATTGTGGTGTAGAGTACGACAAGCACAAGGCACAGGACACTACCTATTCATTCAATTGTGTTGTGACTCTACGATCATGTACGATCAAAGAGATGAGTGACAATCTTCACACGTCTTGAACACTCTACTGAGACATGCACAGTGATTCTGACATACTGGTGTTATGGTGGTAGTATTTTGTTACATTTCTCTAGTGACACTGTCTCTATCTATATTCTATGGTTACATCAACAGTTAGCAAATCTGTGTGTATATTATAGTGACACACACATGACGCACTCTACAGTTTTTAACATTATAGAGATCCATATTATTATGAGATTCTCTTTCGACTTACTATTCACTTTCAGAGGTTTCTCAGGTATATGGGAGTTGAGAGTAGAGACGAGCAGGATAATGTATGAGGGGCGTGGTATAGAGGGAGTACATATTGTTGGATGGTGTATCTAGTCACACGAGAGTGAGCGTTCTATATGAGGAATGGATTGGAAAGGGTTGTGAAGGTTAGGTGAGAGGGGAGTGGGAGAGGTTGTGGGGAGTGAGCGCAGAGAGAGAGACTGGGAGTGCTCGAGAGATGTATATATAGTGTAGTATATTGACTCTTAGAGTTATTGTGACGTTTTCGTAGAGATATTTGGACACATAGTAAGTACTTTGGCGCGAGATGAGGTCATATTGACGGGTTTCCACACACAGAGTAGAGTCATAGCATTGAGCTTTCTTCATTTTTAATGACACGACTTACCATTGTGAGGAACGAGTTGTAGCGCATCAAGGTTGGGTGTGGGGTTGTGACTAGACTTATGTTGCACTAGAACGTGAATAAGAGGTGTTCTAAGGGATTTGACACGGTACAAGAAGCATACACTTATTCACTGTTGATTGCTTACTAGACAAGAGAGTACAGTAGAGTAGGTTGGTTAGTGATGAGTAGGGTGCGAGTGAGGACCACACATTACCAGTTCATGGGAGTATAGGGGAGTGAGACAGATACCTTAGTTTTTTTTAGTGGGGGGGGGGGGGGTTGGGGGTGTTTTGTAGGGGAGTGGGGGGGTGGTGGGAAGTTTTGGAGTTTTAAGGTGTTTTTGTTAGGTTAATTGGTAGAGGTTTGTAGGTTTTTGGATTATTTTTAGATGGATTTGAGAAAAGTGGTGGATTATTTGTTAATGAGTTTTTGTGTATAGTTGAGGTTATGGATGTGTGATTAGTTGAGAAGATTTGTTAAAAGTTTGGAGTAGTAAGGAGGTTCGATGGGTGTTTTATGGAATTTCTTGGTTTGGAAGTGTCTATTGTTTTGTTTTGGGGTGGTTTGGGGCTGAGGTGTGATGAGGGGTGATTAGGGTGGGTTGATAAGTGGGTAGTTGGTTAGTGATGGAGGGGTGATTGGGGGGATTTAAAAATTGAGGGGGAGTTAGGGGTTGGGGGGGGAGTATAGGTGGGATTTTTTAGGTTGATGTGGTAGGTTATGTGTTTAAGTGGGCGTTTGATCGGAGTGTGGATGTATTATATTGAGATTTGTAATTTTTGTTTGAGGTTTTTGAGGATGGTTACTAGAGAGGTTGTGATGGTTGTATATCGGGGGGGTAGTTTTAGTGGGGTGTAATAGATTTAATTGTTTGAATTTAGTGGTTTTGAGGATGGAGGTTTGTGCATCTAGAATTGGGTTTAATTTGTGGGTGCGGAGAGTGGACTGGGATTGGGAGTAATGATTTTGGTTGGTGAGTAGTTAGTTAATATTTGTGTTTCTGAGTTATGTTTGGGGAGGGGAGGTTGGAGATTATTTGTAGTTAGTATTGGTTAATTAGTTTTGTATATAGATTTGGTTTTTTAGTTTTTAAGCATATTTGGTGAGGGGGGATTGGGTTGTTATAGGGGAGGAAATGTTTTGTATGGGTAATTGGGGTTCACTGATATTTATCTTGCCTTGTAACGGATCTACTGAAAGGTTTTACATCGGGGAGTAGATGAGGTGAGGAAGAGAGTCAACTTCGTGTAGAGTTAGACACACTTGTTTGTTTAGTTGAGAAGCAGAGCGCAGCATCATAGGTGGTTGGAGACATGGAGAAATCCGGTGGACAATTACGGACTACAGTGCAACACAATAATGAGAAAAGAGTATGATGATTAATAAATATGTCTCTACACTCAGTTGGATAGGTATGTATAAGAGTAACACGTGAATTAGAGTGAGAGTGGTGTTGGTAGCGAAGAGGAGAGTTGACAGAGAGTGTGCTGGGTGTCCTACTGGTCAGTGGGGGGGGTCAGGCACTGGAGTTCTAAATTCACGAGTATGAGTGTGATCAATTGCAGGATGATGGAGCAGAAGAGTTCATCTCACAGTAGATTTATCTGGGTGTAGATTATTAGGCATTTAGGAAGTGATTGTTAGACAAATATATGTGGAGGTGAGGGGGGTGGAATATGGGTTAAGGGGATGAGGGGGGTGTTTGGGGAGTGTTTAAGAGGTTGTGAAGAATTGAAGTGTTGGTTATGGGATGGGGGTGTTGGGTGGTGAAGTGAATGGTAGGGTATGTAGATTAAGTGAAGTGGGTGAATAGGTGTAAGGGGATAGGGGTAATATGAAGTGTTAGGTTAGGAGGGATAATTTGGTATACATGGTAGGACGGGTGTTGTATTTGTGTTAAGGGTCTAACTTAAGCTATGTCTACTCTATAATTAACTTGAAATTTAGAACTTAAATCCTAAAATACTAGCTATAATTAACCTAAAAGTGACAGCAGTACTAACTGCTGTTAGTACTGATGCACTTGGCAAGAGAACAAAAGCTTAAATGCAGGTAACCTATGTGGTTACCTCTGCTCACTTGACAATTCTCTCTCTCCTAGGAGTGTATAAAACTTAAAGCTAGCATGATCTAAGCCTTAGAGGCTTAGATCAACTTTTTACAAGTAAAAGAGAAATGAAAATCTCAACTCCCCCCCACCCTACCCCCCCCCCCCCCCCCCCCAATTTATTTTGCCCCCCCCCCCCACCCCCCCCCGCCCAGTGTTCCCCACCCCCCCCCCCCCCCCCCCCCCCTCCCCCCCACCCCCCCCCCCCCCCCCTCACCCCCCTTTAAATAGTGACCCCCCACCCCCCCCACCCCCCCCCCCCCCCCCCCCCCCCCACCCCCGCCATTTTTTTACTTAGATAATTATTTAATATGTTTTTAAGAATCTTTCACCCCCCCCCCTATTATTTCATGTCTTAATTATACTCCCCCCCCCCCCCCCCCCCCTCCCCTCCCCCCCCCCCCCTCCCCCCCATAAAATTATGTAAAACCTATTATTGTAATTACAATATACATATTAGTTTCCACCCCACCCCCCCCCCCGACCACCCCTTGCCCCCACCACCCCCACCCCACCCCACCCCACCCCCCCCCCCCCTTAGTTCTCCCCCCCCCCCCCCCCCCCCCCTATACCCCCCTCCCCCCGCTAAATGTATTCCTTTTTCCCTACCCCCCCCCCCCCCCTATTTTGACCCCCCTTACTTTGGCCCCCCCCCCCCCCGACTTTAATTTATTTTACCCAATGAATAGAGCAGAACGAATTCCCCACCCCCCCTCCATAAATTTGTAGCCCACCCCCCCCCCCCCCCCTCCTCCCCCCACCACCCCCCCCCCCCCCGCTATAACCTCCCCCACCTCACCCACCCCCCCCCCCCCCCCCCCACCCCCCCCCCACCCCCCCTCAAAATATTTCCACCCCCCCCCCCCCCACCCCCCCCCCCCCCCCCGTAGTATACTACTCCCCCCCCCCATATGGAAAAATTCCCCCCCCCCCCCTGAAATAGAGTGGTGCAAAGCTTACCTAAATAATCTCTAACTTTTGGAATTTTAAAATCTAACTTATGAAACCTACTCTCCTAATGATCTTAAGTGAAACTAAAGCTAACTCAATCAAATTTCACAAAAAACTTTTGACTTATTAAAGTCAAAGTAGCTTATCCCAAACACCCCTTATACTACTAGACAGATATTGATTAAGCTTAAATTGCAAATCTACTTGACTAAACCTTGATACCAGATATTGATGAGCTTAATACAAAAGCTATTAAACATGGTCTAAACAACTTAAATAACCAAATCTAAGAATCTACAATAATTACTAACTTAATATTTTTGGATTTTTTGAGTTTTAATGACAGAAATGATAAACTTAACTATAAACTGTATTAACTAAAAACAGGTATAAAAACTTAATCAATGATCAAAATGAAACACAAATAAGCCACATTAAGCAACTAGATAAGTAGGTAAACAAGCAAATAAGCAGATCTTAAACTAATAAGCACTTTAACTACTATATAAGCTAGAATTTAAAAACATAAGGAATTAAAAGGAAACTTACTTTGAGCCTAGCTTAACAAGGCTTAAACTGCTCTTAGAGCTTTGCTACAAGCTCTGGCTTATTTAAAATAAGCCAGTATAAGTTCTTGGGAGTTCATCCATTGTTAACTCCCCTTCTTTAACTCAAAAGTCCAAATTTCAAAGCTAATTACTGATTTTAATAGGTTTAAGTAGATTGTTAACTAATTTAAGCTCTATTTCAGCTTAGAGACTGAAAGAGCTTATAATGAGCTTATGAGAGCTTTTTGGATAGTAGCTTAACATTTAAGACAAATGACTTTAGCTTTTAAATGAAAAGAGAGAGCTTATAACACAATAAAACTGAATTTCATTAACTAAGAAAAACTGATTACATTACTTTAAAGGAAATTACAAAATCATTTTAAAGAAAATTACATTAAGCCAATCAGAACAATTTAAAGCTACCTAAAAAAACTAGATTCTGTGGTTAGTGTGAGGGTGTGATATTATAGCACTCCTCTGCACTTCTTTCTAGGCCTTGCTTAGATGCCCCACAAAGCTCCATCAATCATAGCCAATCATTTTCCCCATCATTGGTACTATGAGTGATTACATCCGTTGGATCACTAAATGACCTCACACGGATTGCCAAGCTGGCAATCCGTTTGAGGCTCACTTGTGCTTGTTGTGTGAAGACAATTAGTGCAAATTCTCTGTCCTTGGTGTGTTACTTTCATGTCCCAGCGTGCATTCCACTGGGTTTCACCATGAGAATGCATGAATGACGTTTAATCCCTACCATTGTGTACTTGAACCCTTGAATCATCATTTCTTGACCTTAAATTATAAAAGAGCCTTTGAATTTGACCCCTAGGTAAATCGGTGAAGACGGTGAACAGTGAAAATGACTTTTCGCGCGTTTTTACTTATAAGGGTGTTTGTTTGACTTTGTTTGACCCGGGGGTAAAAAGGGGTAGAGGTTTGGCTTTTGGCAGTTTAAAATCCTTGTGTTTAGTTTATAAAAGAGTAAGGTATAAAAGGACTTTCGTAATTGACATAAATGGTCCTTGTGGCTTTATAAAAGGGTATTGGGCTTATGATTTTGGGCTTATGGATCCGGGTATGGCCTATTTAGGTTTAGGGACCATTTGTGTGATTTTTGAAACTTGAGGGACTATTTGGGTAACATTTGGGTTTTTGTCTTCTAGTGGTTGACTTAATATTTACCCAAAGTGACTGAAAGTTGACTTTCTTTGACTTTGGCTTTGAATCTTTGGCTCTCTTGTACTCTTCTGTTTCTCGTGCCCGTGTTTGCCCGTTTTTGATGGTTTTCTTGTGATTTTTGTCTTATCAGTACCTGCACACACAAAACACAAAAACAAGCATATTTTTGCCAATTTTAGTTTGTTTTGGGTTTAATTGGGCTATTTTAAGTATAAACGGATATGTGTATTTTTCACTTATCAAAATTCCCCAAACTAAACGATTGCGTGTCCTCACGCAATATCACATGCCTTATAACCAAATACCTCGAAACTTCCCCAAACTAAACCTTTGAAAAGTAGCAAAGATTTTTGTTGAGAGAGCTAAGAGATCACAAGTTATAAAACACCCGAATTCCCATTTTCAAAACCTTTTTTTCTCTTTTTATGATTTTTCTTGATAATTAACTACCTAACTACAACTTATTTGTGTTAACATAATGTATTGTTTTCATTACCTCATTGGTAACTTTAAGGATCATAGAACAAAAAGCACAATTAAGTGTCTAAAAGATAACTTCATCATCCCTGATTTTTTCACTTTTCCCATGCTAAGCTTAAAAATAAGATCACACGCGAAGCACGAGCAAAGATGCTATACACTGTATCATTTACAACTATTGAAGTCTCTTCCCGACATAAATCAATATATTAAGTATGTGTGTTCAAAATTAATGTTAAAACATTAAATCCACATATTAAGATTACTTGAAATCCGACCAAGCTTACACATAGGCCTCTTGGGCTTATATGTTAATCCATCTTAGCAAGATCACAAATCAAACAAACAAAAAACCAACCTTAGCTAAGATATCGTGTAGTTCACAGTTGCCCCATGAATGACTTTCTTCTCTAACATCCTAACCGTCATCGGGTAAGTGCTAAGGCTTTTGACACCCCATCCGGAGAATAATAATCGAGATGCATGAACTTCCGATAAAAAAGCCTTGTAGACTTTTGCAAACCTTAGTTCAAAAGAAATACTGGTTTTAGAAAATGAAACTTTTACTATTTATTTTCTCTAACTTTAACATTATATTACTATTTTACATATACGTCTAGGAACTGGTATCACTTTTCTTTCGACGACACATCGGCCACGCCTCCGACAAGAGCTCGTGTACTTATTATGATACCAACCCTAAATATACATCCTCTACCCTTTCTTTTGATGTCACATCGGGAGCGAACCAACAAATGCCCATGTACTTTATTGCAATGGAGTTTATATATTAATTATTAACACTAAGGATTTATAACTTGCATCCTTTCTATTACATTTTTATAGAGATTTTTTTTTCATTATTTAATTTAACACATTATTTTTGCAAATAGAAAAATTTCATTTTAGAAAACCAAAAATCTCTAATCCTCTGAAACTAAAATTCTTATATACCATGATGTTTGACTTCTTCATCGATAAAGCTTTTTCTCTGAATATGTTGATTAGACTTTTAAGAGTAAAACTCTAATTTGTAAAAATTAAAGAGAACACGTATAATTAATCATTTTAAGAACTTCGGGGAAAAGTTATTCTTATAAGCCTTTAAGTTTTCCACATAAACCTTGTTTAGCATCCTAACTCGTAATCAACACTATCATCTCTTATTCTTTGCAATTTAAAATCTCTAATTAAAAAAAATTCGCAAATACTTAGGCCTATATAAAATCCAGCTCGACATATTTAAAATCTACTTGAGATTAGCACAAGCCTTCATTTACTAATGATTTCAAGTACTAGCATGTTTTAAGTCTACATGAGACAGCACAAAACCATCATCATTAATTGTTAAGGGAGAAAGCTAGAACTCTACACGTACGATCGGGTCAAAAAATTACTTCTTATTCTCACCAACGGAAAACCTACATTATTGTCTTAACACTTTATATTTTTTATATTATTATATATATTTTTTTTTTCATTTTTTAAAAATTTAAATTTTTTGCTATTTTTGTGGGAAAACGGGTACGTGAGAACAAAACAATAAGCAGGCAACATCAAATCGATAGATTCCCTCCCCAAACTAAAATAAAACATTGTCCTCAATGTTTAAAGTTGGGTTTCTGCGAAAATCTAAGCCGTTTATGAATTATGCAAAGATAAACGTGAATCGATAAGATGAAAGGATATCGGATCTCCCCAAACTAATTTCACACAAAGGATGAGAAGCTCGTGTGGAACGGAATACAACACCGGACACGAGAGTCTTCAGAAATTGTTGGGTTAATCCTGCAAAAATGCACAACAAACAACAAACAACAAGAAACCGGAAGAGAATAGCCACAACACATCACAACACATTTTTAAAAAAATAGAAAGGAAATGGATAAGCATGGGGTGAACTCCCACGAAGCGGCTTGTTTTTGGTCACCGAATCACAAGCTTGACTCGATCCTTGAATTTAGTTATCCTTAGGGAAAGTCTTGGAGAGCCGGAAACCAATGGTGGTGTAATCCCCTCCATATAATTCTTAAGACGGTGGCAGTTTGATTTTGAAATTAGAACCAATCGATATGAGACCATTGGCACAGTGCCATAAAGGAAAACTTCGGTAATTGGTGAAAGGACCATACCATCAGGACTATGAGGCATTCCGTAGAAGAATCTTAAATCGGAGTTGAAACAAGTAAGACATTGATCACCGATATTAAAGATTCGATTTCTGATCTTTGAGTCGTGAATTTCTTTCGTCTTCTCCTGTGTAGATTAAAGAATTCTCATAAGCTTGATTCTCGAGCTCGTTAATTCGTTTAGTTGGAGCTTCTTCCGATGATCACCTAACATCCGCGTACTTGAATCGATAGTTGGCATGCTTAAGAGCCCAATATGCCTGTGTTCTAGCCCAACTGGTAAGTGACAAACGATTTTACCATAAACCTAGTTTCTTGTAGGGCGTACATCCGATTTGGAGTCTTGTAAGCGGTTCGAATGCCCACAATGCAACTCTACATTTTTTCTGTACCCCTGATGCGCGTTTCCCTATTCGTCCTTTCTAAATTCTTTTAAAGACCACGATTCCGTGACTTCACTTGACCCCACTCATTTGAGGGTGGTAAGCGTGGGAAAGACGCATATGGTGACAACCATATTAGACATACATTATCAAATTTGTCGTTACATGAAAATGGGCCTACGATCGCTTATGATGCGTCTCTCGTGAACCAAATCAGGAGAAAAAGGGATTTCAAAATTCTGACATACTCTAGCATCGTTGTCGGGGAAGCGCCTGGCTTCAACCCATATTGTAAAGATAACTGACGGCTACAAGAATGTATTATGTTACCCTTAGATGACGGAAACAGTCCCATAAAATCACATACCCATACATCGAAAAATTTCATTCACAACTGGAGATAGCATTTTGAGGCATCTCATCTCGAAGTGAAATTTTGCCTTGTCTTGTCGATGCATCACAAGATTGATCAATTCTAGCAATCCTAATAAATCGTAGGCCAAAAAGACACTGCAATCAAAATACTTTCCGAGCGGTGAAAAAATTAAGCACTAATGATGGCCCCCGGTGGGTCCTTCATGACAAGCTTTGAGGATTTCAAGAGCTTCTTGGCCAAATACACACCTACGGATGATTTGATCCGCACAAGTATGAAAGAAGATAGGCGTATAATCATCCCCAAAGTAATGCATACATCCTTGAAAACTTCCTCTTTTGTTTGAGTTGACTTTCCTTTGATAAGAAAATTCCTTCCAACGCAACGTGTATATTGTGCTATATCGGAAAACCACGGGTACTTGTATTATGCATAGAAGTCACCGTAATTCAATTTTTCATCAAGAGGAAAGGTTTTCATTAATCTCTTAGGATCAAAAACATTCCTCGATACAGTTTTTCAAGACGAGAGAGGTGATCGACTGCATAGTTTTAAGCTCCTTTGGTATCAATCACTAAAAAATCGAATTCTTAAAGAAGTAAGACCCATCTAAGCAATCTTGCTTTGGCGTCTTTCTTGTTGAAGAGGTATTTCAATGTGGAATGGTCCGTGTAAACAACACTTTTTTTGTTCATAGATTAGATATGATCGAAAACCTTCTCAAAAGCATAAACAAACTGCAACATCCCTTCTTTTTCTCGGTGTTGTATAGGTATTTGATTCTGCGATCGGTCATCGTCTTACTTGCGTAATGAATTGGTCTAAAATGCTTCTCAATCCTTTGCCCTAGAACCGCACCTATTGCATAATCACTTGCATCACACATGATTTCAAAAGGGTTTGTCCAATTTGAGCAATTAGAATTGGAGATTCGTTAACTTCTTTTCAATGTTGAAAGGCTAAATGCAATCTTCCAGAAGGATAAAAAGGATACTTTTTACTCAAAGAGATGGTCTATGGGTCCGAGAGATCTTTGAAAAGTTTTTGATGAATCTGCGGTAAAAACCAGCATGCCCGAGAAAACTTCGAATACCCTTGACAGTAGTTGGGTGAGGTAGCTTAGAAATCACATTGATCTTAGCTTTGTCGACTTCAATTCCTTTCTTTGAGATCTTATGTCCGAGTACGATACCTTCTTTCACCATGAAATGGCTTTTTTCCCAATTTAGAGCTAAGTTGGTGTCTTCACACCGTTTAAGCATTTTTTCTAAATTGGTGAGGCACGTAGAAAAAGAATTTCCAAAACCAGAATCATACCATGTAGACACCATTGTCCTTACTACTCACAATCATGTCAATGGAAGATTGCCAGACATAAACACCTTTGAAACGAGCCTGGTGCATTGCCTAAACCAACAAGGCATGCGGCGATAAGCAAACACGTTCCGTATGAGCAGGTGAATTTGGTCTTTTCCTTGGTCAACATATGGATCAATTGGAATTTGAAGAAAACCGCTAGAAACCATCGAGGAAACAATAAGTAACTCATTTCCTGCGAGTCTCTCAAGCATTTGATCACTCTAACGCGGTAAGGAAATGGTCTTTTCTTGTAGCTTCGTTCAACTTGCGATAATCTATGCACACTCTCCATCCTGTTACAAGTCTTGTCGGTACTAATTCGTTATCATCATTGGTTACTACGGTCATGCCCTCCTTTCTTTGCACATAGTGTACTGGGCTCATCCCTAGACTATCCAGATTGGATGTAACATCCATCAGCGTCAAGAAGTTTTTCAACCTCTTTTTTAATGACATCAGGATCTTTGATTAACCCTTCTCTGTTGTTGGACCGCATGGTCTTCCTAAACGTCTTCCATTATGAATTTTCTAAAAGAACAAATTCCGGGTTAATAATAGCCCTTAATGTCAGAGAGCTTCAAGCAATTGCTTCTAATCGATTAAGAACTTATGAGACGGTCTTTTCATCATCGCTCAAAGATTTGGGAAATTATAACTCAAGGCAACCTTGTTGTTATCTGCTAAAAATGAAAATGCGTATTCGAGATGAGTGGTAATTCCTTAAGTTTTCAACCACGGGAGGTACATCGATTGAAGATTCGGCGAGATACTTCCAAACTTTAAGCTCTTCTGATTTACTGGTAAATAATTCCTTGCTTTAGTGATGGCGAAGGATCACTATATGAGAAGAGAATTACGAGATAGCAGAGAATGTCCCCCTAACTGGTCATAATAAGCTTCATCAACTTCCGGTGAAGTTGGATCATCGGCTAAAGCAAGAAAAGTATCAGCTCTTCCAAAAGTAGAAATCACTAACCCTGAAAGGAGTGAGATCGGAGAAGAAAATATGAAACACATCGTGATCGTATCCGGGAGAAGGATTGCCATAATAACGGCAACTATCGGAAAAATCTAAGACTTAATTTACTTGTGAGTATCTTCACACGCAGTAACATCAATAAAAAATAACTTTTTCTTCAACGATTCGAGATTGTTGTAAGAAATAGAAGGATATCAACCACATTTAAGGTCAAAAGAATTTTGGATCATCATTTTTCTAAGCTTATCTCTCCTTCATACACAACAATTAAAGCATGAGACTGTCGCTAAGAAAGGTCCTCCCGAGTACAACGTACTCGAAGGATTGGCTATGAAATCAAGAACAACAAAGTCGGCCGAAAGTAGAACTTTCCTACTTGACAAAAAACGTTCCCGGCACACCTGTTGGTTTGGAAATTTTCGGTATCGGACTAATTCTAACACATTTTAAAGTATCATATTAGGCCCGGATCCAAACTTTATCACTAAATGGAAAGAGCATGGCTGATCTCATCTCTGCTAGCACCTAAATCGCTAAAGGCTAAGCAATTATCCAACTCCAATAACTTCACATGGGGATAAGAAATCGACCGGGGTCACCTAACTTCCCCAGAAGCTTTTTGAGGACAACCGCACTAAAATTTTCATTCAAAGGTGTCTTGGTTAACTCGATTAACTTTCTCTGTTTATTAAGCTCTTTTGAACATAGAGCAAAACTTTTGGCATATGAATGAGAGCAGAAATAAAACGCAACGAAATAGCAAAAGAATTAAGCAATAAATGAATTGTAAAGTGGAAGCTATATTTGTGTTGAGGGAACCGAGAAACTTACTCAAATAAACGATTACGGTAAAATTTCCCAATACTTTGAAGCCTAATACATCCTTTTCATGGTTTTTCTCTTTTGCAAGTCTTGAAGGGTAAGGCAAACTAGTCTTGGTCTTTTGAGTAAAAGAAGGCTCTTTGATTGGTTCTTTGTCTTTGTTTTGATCTTGGGACCCAAGGCAGTTGGATGTCTTCGGGTGCTAGTAAGCTCCGTATCCCTTTTGTCACCTAATCGGGTTTCCTCTTCCACCACCGGCGGGGAAATTGGAGTTCGGCATATAGGCAACCACTTAATCCGTGGGTAATAGGTCTTGGCTTTGTTCCTAGGGTTTGAATGGTATTGCTTGTGAATGATAACTTCTGTCAACCTCTAGAAAGCTTGGTTGGTATGATAGTTTTTTTGCATGAAACTTTACATCATTTTCCTTTAAATCACTAGCTTATTTTAAATCATTGTAAATCTTTGAAAATCATTGGTTCCATATGAAAATTATCCAACCTCATTGCAGTTATTCATGTGCATCTTAGCTTTAGCATAACTTTCAAATCTGTTTTCGAAACACCTGAATTTGTTATCCAACGGGAGTTAAGTCTTGATTAACCAAAGGTTGATTTGTTGTGTTTGGATAGGTAGGGTTTGATAAGCACTCCTTGGTTTGATTTGGCGGTTTCTGGTGAAATTGCCTCCATGTTAGATTGAATTGAAAATTGTCTTTCCATTGATATCGGCTTTGGTTTCCTTGGTTGCTTTGAACATTTGGTTGATTGAAACCCGGTGGTCTCATTTGGTTTGCCAAATTAGGAGGATTCCTTTGAACAAAATTGCCAACAGCGGCGGTTTGTTGGAATTGATGAATGTTATCAATGTAAAAAAAAACGTAAAATCGTGTCCGTGTTAACGATAATTGTTGAAATTATGTTTGAACCACATAGTTGACACAAACTTCCTTGTCAGCTTTGACGGTAGCAGGAGCGTGATCATTCTTTTTTCACTCAGCGCTTGTCCTCTAAACGTGACTTACAATCAATATTCATTTTGTCTTCAGTAAGAGCAGCCATTTGTTGAATCTCGAAAGAATTATAGAAGGTAGAAGAATAGAAGAAGGAGCATTTGTAATACGCTCTTGAATCATTGGAACACATCTTGAAAACGCACTTTGGAATCTTACTTTCGATATGGCTAAACTTCTCGACGCATCTTAATCAAGAAAATTGCCAACCCCGTCGGAATCTAGAGGCACTTGATCATGGTATTCAGGAAGTGTAAAAAACGTATCAAGTTGTGTAATTCCGAGAAACCATGATGAGACCTTAGAAGAAAAGTTCTTTGAAACGTTCCAATGCTCGTTGAAGGTTCATTCGTTCTTGGTAAGGCAAGTAGTGGATTTTGTTTCGAAGATAAGTGTTTTCGAAGTGAAAGAATTGTATATAAATTTCGAGAAGCAAGATCACCTCCACGTTCTAGAATTTGATCTAGGAGTTCCTTATCTAACCAATCTCGGGCTTCCCAGCCTCTTCTAGAGGAGAGGAAAGGAAAAAGCAAAAGCTTGATTGAAGTGTTCGGAACTTCGGGATGTCTAAACGTTGAAGTAACCTTGTTGAAAAATCAAAGATGATTATGGGGGGAGGTCCTTGGTCTAGCCCTAGAACTTATTAATTGCACAAATAAATCCAAGTTTGTTTAAGACTCAATATGTTGGCATTATATCGGTGGAACAACACTTGGCCATCTCGTACCCTTGATGGAGCTGTAACATCTTGAGCCATGGTAACATTGTGCCATTGAAACTCGGGTTTCTAAACTTAACCCGTTGTTTAATTGTTGTTGTCGACGATTTCGATTACGAGCTTGAGATCGAGTGCGCATGCACTAAAAATAAAGAAATTAAAAAGTAAACAAAAATTTACACTAATTTTTTTTAGCAATCTATTTTAAACGGATACACGGAAGACAACTTTAAAACCAAATAACAACTTACTCTCAACGGTAACACCAAAAATTGCTTCTTCAAGTGAGGAGCCGTATTCGTAATGTGACACAAATGGCCCAAGTCTTTTGAATCTTGGTTTCGATAATGAGGGAACTTTCAAGTCACCGGATACTTATTTATGATAATACCTCGATTGAGAGTATTATATGTTGGTGTTCGTTTACCAACTTTGTGTATTTTATTTATTTTTTAAAGGACAATTTTTTTATATTTTTGATGATTTTTTTTATGTTTTTATAATAATTATACTAAAAAGAAAAATAAAATATTTTTACTTTTTATATTTTTTATTTTTTTGAATTTTTGAAATATTTAACAAAAATGAAACTTTCGAGGACGAAAGGATCTTCAAACCAAATCAACAAACGTAAACGACGGAATCTTTAACACAAATCCCCGGCAGCGGCGCCAAAAACTTGATGAGTAGTTTTAATACACTAATAAAATATACGATATATTACCACAAGAGCAATTAAGAAAATTCCCTAAGGAAATTTCACTCTTAAAAGATAGATATATAATATATAATACGTATATTTAACCGGGAAGTATGATCACCCGGGTCGTTTTCCCAACGACTTTTGAAATTGAAACCACGTTTTAGCTCGGATTATGATTTGAATGAGAGAAAAGATATTTTTGAGTTTCTATAACTACTAATTACAAGCAACAATTAAAATGAACAATTAAAAGTTATTAAACACTTAAACAAATTAACGGGAGCAATTAAAAGTGACAAATAAGCAAATATACTAAATTTAACTCCTAAAAATGTAAACTAAATTCTTAAACCTAAATTAGGACAAAAGAAAATTTTAAGAAAAAGAAAAACATTTTTTTGATTATTTTTTTGAATTTTTATGAATTTAAAACTATTTTAATCTAATTAAATCCTAAAAAATAGCAAATTAAGTCCTACTAAAAATTCAGAAAAATATTTTAAATTTTAGAAAAGGTCCTAAAATATCAAAAAACTCAAAAAACTAATATTTTTTACTATTTCATTACAATTAAAATCCTATTTTTAAACTTAAATTTAAAAGCTCAAAAATGAAAATTAAAATCTAAAAGTGGTGAAAATGATTTTTTTAATAAAAACCTAAAACTAATTTATCTTAAACTAAAAACTATTTTTTTGTAATTTTTATAAATCTTTTTCTATTTTTTATGATTTTTCGAAAATTTAAACCTTAGAAAAATGATTAAAAATTATCTATTAAATGAAAATTTCTCAAAAATTCAGGGAAAGTCCTAGATGCTACAAAGAACGAGGAAAAAATAAAACTAAGCTAACAGCTTATCAAATAAGCTCCTAAATAAGCCCTAAATGCTACGGCTTATTTATAAAAGGCTAAAAAGGAAATGACTATAAGAATTAAATGTGGGGAAAGGTGAATGGATGAGCTATTGTTGCAAAGTGTTAAGACGTATGGTTTGTGAGAAGGAGGTCGTGGGTTCAAGTCTGGCAAACCCCCATCTTTTTGCACTTTTGTTTTTTTTTTTACTTTTTGCAAAAACTGAATATTAGGACTTAAAGAAAACCTATGTTTAAGCACTTTTTATGAAGACAACATAAGCTAAAATCCAAAATTGAGCTTAAAATGAGCTTATTAAAGCCGCTGAATCAGTAAGAAATGGTTTGAGCTTAAAAACTTTGTTGACACTTAAAAGCTTGCATATGCTTAAATATAAGCTCAATTTGAAAACCAAAAGATGTTCTAGATTCCTTGTGATGTCTACAAGCTATATTTAATGAGCTACTTAACTAAAAAATATTAAAAGCTAACTAAAATTGCGGATTAAATTAGCTAACTCAAGAACAAACTTAAAGAAAAACTCAAATTAAAGAAAAACTCAATTGCTTAATAAGCAAATTCAGAAGTTAAACTTTTAAGGATAAGCTAACTGATGAAACCTAATTAATCCCTACTATTCAGTTTTTAAAACGAGTAACTAAATTAAGCCCTACTAAGAAAATTATCTAAACTACTTATTTTTTGGGTTTTTTTGGCTTTTATATGACTTTCTAGATTAATATGTACATCGTAGAAAGATAACTAGGAATTGAAAACTAAGTCTTAATCTAACTTAAGCTATGTCTACTCTATAATTAACTTGAAATTTAGAACCTAAATCCTAAAATACTAGCTAAGAATTAACCTAAAGTGACAGGGTAAGCAATACTAAACCTGCGTTAGTACTAGATGCACATTTCAAGAGAACAAAAGCTTAAATGCAAGGTAACCTCTTGTTCCCAATCTACACCTATACACTCTCCGAGATGTATAAACTTAAAGCTAGCAGGATCTAACTTAAGGCTTTAGATCAACTTTTCACAAGTGAAAAAGAAATGAAAAACTCCCATGCGTGCATCAACTTAAGCTAAATAATCTTCTAACTTTTGGAATTTTAAAATCTAACTTATGAAACCTACTCTCCTAATGATCTTAAGTGAAACTAAAGCTAACTCAATCAAATTGCACAAAAAACTTTTGACTTATTGAAGTCAAAGTAGCTTATCCCAAACACCCCTTATAACTACAAGAACAGATATTGGATTAAAGCTAAATTGCAAATCTTACTTGACTAAAACCTTGATACCAGAAATTATGAGCTTATTACAAAGCTTATTAAACGTGTTTAAACAACTTAAATAACCAAATTCTAAGATCTACACTAATTACTAACTTAATATTTTTAGATTTTATGAGTTTTAATGACAGAAATGACAAACTTAACTATAAAATGTATTAACTAAAAACAGGTATAAAAACTTAATCAATGATCAAAATGAAACACAAATAAGCCACATTAAGCAACTAGATAAGTAGGTAAACAAGCAATAAAAGCAACTAAACTAATAAGCCACTTTAACTACATATCAGCTAGAATTAAAACATAAGAGAATTAAAAGGAAAACTTACTTATAAGCCTAGCTTACCAAGTCTTAACCGTGCTCTTAAGCATTGCCTACAAGCTCTGCTTATTAAAAATAAGCCAGTAATAGGGAAGTTCTTAGGGAGTTCAATCCTTGTTAACTCCCTTCCTTAACTTCAAAAGTCCAAATTCAAAGTAATTACTGATTTTAATAGGTTTAAGTAGATTGTTAACTAAATTAAGCTATATTTCAGCTTAGAGACTGAAAGAGCTTATAATGAGCTTATGAGAGCTTTTTGGATAGTAGCTTAACATTTAAGACAAATGACTTTAGCTTTTAAATGAAAAAAGAGAGCTTATAAAACAATAAAACCGAATTTCAATAACTAAGAAAAACTGATTACATTACTTTAAAGGAAATTGCAAAATCATTTTAAAGAAAATTACATTAAAATAAGAGAAAATTTAAGCTACCTAAAAAAACTAGATGTCTGTGTGAGTGTGATGTATGTGTATTTATAGCACTCCTCTGAAGCTTCTAGGAGCCTGCTTGAATGCCCACACTCACTCAATCATAGCCAAATCATTTTCCAATCATTGAAAGGAGTGATACATACATCATCCGTTAGATCACAAATGACCTCACACGGATTGCCGAAGCTGCAAATCCTTTTGAGGCTCACTTTTTCTTGTTTTGTGTGATTACAATTAGTGCAAATACTCATGCCCTAGTGTTTTACTTCAGTCCCCGCGAGTGGCATTCCCTCTGGTTCCACATGAGAATGCTGTTATCATGACGTTTATCCCTCTATTAATTCTAGACTCCCCTAAAACACTGTTGTGTACCATGGTCGTATCTTGAACCCCTTGAATTATCATTCTTGACCCTTAATTATAAAAAGCCCTTTGATTTGACCCCTAGGAAAATCGGTTAAGAACGGTGAAACATGAAAACTACTTTTCGCAGCGTTTTTTACTATATAAGGGTGTTTGTTTACTTTGTTTACCTCAGGTAGTGTTAAACGGGTAGAGGACTGGGCTTTGGCAAGATTAGTCCTTGTGTTTGGTTTATAAAAGAGTAAGGTATAAAAGGACTTTCGTAATTGACAGAAATGGTCCTTGTGGCTTTATAAAAGGGTATTGGGCTTATGATTTTGGGCTTTAAGGATCCTGGAATGGCCTATTTAGATTAGGGACCATTTGGTGATTTTTGAAACTGAGGGACTATTAGGGTAACATTTATGTTTGATTTATCTCTCTATCTGTGGTAAGACTTTGATTTACCCATAGTTGACTGAAGTTGACTTTCTTTGACTTTGGCTTTGAATCTTTGGCTCTCTTGTACTCTTCTGTTTCTCGTGCCCGTGTTTGCCCGTTTTTGATGGTTTTCTTGTGATTTTTGTCTTATCCGTACCTGCACACACAAAACACAAAAACAAGCATATCTTTGCCAATTTTAGTTTGTTTTGGGTTTAATTGGGCTATTTTAAGTACAAACGGATATGTGTATTTTTCACTTATCAGTTTAACCATCCTTGTGCATAGTAGATATAATTTCGCATTGATCTGGTTTTCCTCCATAGCTGCAGGTAAGATCGCCATTATTTGATCTCCATAAATAAACGGTTTAGGTAGCCCCTTCCAAAATGTTTAGAATTGACGAACCATCATTAAAAGTAACTTTAAAGAAAGGTTTATATTCGACCAAGTCCCTCACCAATGGGAGCACCACACCGTGCTCTTTGTCAAGAAGAAAGACGGTTCGATGAGAAAAGTATTGACTAAGGGAACTAAACAATTGACAAAAAGAACCGTACCCACTCTCCCCAGAATTAATGACTTTGTATATGAAATTTAAAGGTATGAAAGAGATTGTAAGAAGGATTACCCAATTACAAGGTGCGTGTTGTTTCTCTAAGATAGATCTTCGTTCGGGATATCATCAGTTGAGAGTCCGAGAGGAAGATATACCGAAGACCGCGTTTAGAACTCGATACGGGCACTTTGAGTTCACAGTCATGCCATTTGGGCTGACGAACGCACCAGCAATATTCATGGACTTAATGAACCGCGTCTACAAACCGTATTTAGACAAATTCGTAATTGTGTTCATTGACGACATCTTAATCTACTCAAAGTCAGAAGAAGAACGTGAAGTCCATTTGAAGACGATTTTAGACTTACTCAAGAAGGAGAAGTTGTACGCTAAATTTTCAAAGTGCGAATTTTGGTTACAAGAAGTACAGTTCCTAGGACATGTGGTCAACCGTGACGGTATCCACGTGGATCCTAGCAAGGTTGAGTCGGTCAAGAACTGGATGACCCCTGAGTCACCAACAGAAATCCGTTCGTTTCTAGGATTGGCAGGATACTACCGAAGGTTTATCGAGAATTTCTCCAAGATCGCAAAGCCCCTCACCCTGTTGACTCAAAAGAATAAGGCTTATGTGTGGGGCGATAAGCAAGATGAAGCTTTCCAAATTCTGAAGGAGAAACTATGCAATGCTCCTGTGTTAGCACTCCCCGATGGACCCGACGACTTTGTGGTCTATTGTGATGCATCAAAACAAGGTTTTGGGAGCGTGCTGATGCAGCGGGGCAAAGTTATAGCATATGCGTCAAGACAGTTGAAGAAGCATGAGAAAAATTATACCACCCATGACCTGGAATTGGGTGCGGTGGTGTTCGCTCTTAAAATCTGGAGACATTATCTTTATGGGACGAAAAGTGTTATCTACACTGACCACAAGAGTCTCCAGTACATATTTGACCAGAAAGATTTAAATATGCGCCAAAGGCGGTGGATCGAGCTACTCAGTGACTACGAGTGTGAGATCAAATACCACTTGGGCAAGGCGAACGTGGTGGCAGATACCTTGAGCAGAAAAGAAAGACTCAAGCCAAGACGAGTACGTGCTATGAGTATTACTATTCATTCTGGACTTAAGACTAAGATTTTGGAAGCGCAGAGCGAAGCTTCCAAGGATCTCAAAGCCCCAACTGAATGGCTAAGAGGATTAGAAAGACACTTTGAGCAACGAGATGATGGTGAAATTTACTTCTTTGAGCGTATCTGGATTCCATCAGTTGGTGGTGTAAGGAAATTAATCATGGATGAAGCTCATACTTCTAGATATTCAGTACATCCAGGTGCGGATAAGATGTACTATGATCTGAGAGACTTGTATTGGTGGCCTGGTATGAAGAGAGACATTGCTGAGTACGTTAGCAGATGTCTTACGTGTTCTAAGATTAAAGCCGAACATCAGAAACCCTCAGGATTTCTTCAGCAACCAGAAATTCCTGAGTGGAAATGGGAAAAGATAACAATGGACTTTGTCACAAAGTTGCCTAAAAGTAGCAGTGGGCATGATACGATTTGGGTCGTTGTTGATAGATTGACCAAGTCGGCTCACTTCTTACCTATTCGTGAAGACTACAAGACGGAGAAATTAGCAAAGATTTATACCAATGAGATTGTAGCGAGACATGGTGTGCCGGTATCAATCATTTCAGACCGTGATGGTCGATTCACGTCACACTTATGGCAAGCTTTTCAGGAAGCGTTGGGTACGAGACTAGACATGAGTACGGCTTACCACCCTCAGACCGACGGTCAGAGTGAGCATACTATTCAATATGCTGGAGGATATGCTTACTGAAGCATTGTGTTTTATGGATTTTGGTGGTAGTTTGGAATACTTCATCTTCCATTGATGCGTTTTACTATAATAACAGTTACTACACAAGCATTAAGTGCCACCATCGAGGCTCCTTACGGAGGACATGTAGATCCCCGAAATATGGACTGAAGTAGGGAGAATCAGCTTATTGACCAGAAAATTGTGCAAGAAACGACTAAAAAGATTGTTCAAATTTAATGAAAGATTGAAGACGGTCTAGGAGTCGCCAGAAAAGCATGCTGATAAGAGGCTTAATACCTCTTGTATTCCAAGTCGGAGGACCGAGAGTTTACATAAGTATCTCCATGGAAGGGAGTGGTACGATTTGGTAAGAAAGAAAAGCTAGCACCACGATATGTGGGACTATTTGAAATCGTGGAGCGTGTTAGACCGGTGGCTTATCGGCTAAAGTTACCCCAGGAGCTAAGCTGTGTCCATGACACGTTTCATGTGTCGAACCTCAAGAAATGCTTGGCTGAGCCAGATGTTCAGGTACCTTTGGATGAGATCGAGATTGATGAAAATCTATGTTTTGTTGAAGAACCTATTGAGATCGTGGAACGGGATGTGAAAAAGCTAAAGCAAAAAAGAATTCCATTAGTCAAAGTTCGTCGGAACTCTCGGCAAGGAGCTGAGTATACCCGGGAACATGAAGACCAATTCCGGATGAAATATCCGCATCTTTTCTCCGAACCCGTACTTTCCTCAAGTGCCGCAACTTGAGGCTTGAGGACAAGGCTCTTCTAACCCGAGGAGACTGTAACATTCCTTATTTTCAGGTCATTTACGACGTCATCTATCTTACTAATTTTTTTTCTCGTACGCGTTTACTTTTAATTCTTATTATATAGTAAAATCGCGTAAACTAAAAATCAACAATTAACGTAAACGGACACCAAACGAATTAAAGTTTTCGTCAAGCAAGCAATATATTATTTTTACGAAAGTAATAATCAACTTTTTATATTTTATTTTTATTAGTTGCGTAAAACGTTTACGTTTCGCAATTTAATACATTTAGGCATACCCGGAAGCACCAAAACTTTTCTACGCTTCAACAAATACCCACATTTTATTACCTAAGAAACCTAAAAAAACAAATATCTACACATATGCATGTATAAACCGGATTTGGTGTACACATCAAGAAATATCACAAAAAAATCTCAACTTGGTCTTTTGTACATCACTTGTCATTAAACCTTATGACTTTTGCAAGCAAAGCCCATACCTAGACCAAGACTTTCACTAGGAAAAATGACCAACTCTTCCTTGTTTTCCTCATCATGTCTTTTATGAACCTAGTCCTTATTACATCTAGCTACAAGAAGTATATAAGGAAAGTAACTAGCAGACTAAACACACAACATCACATTGTATAAGTGTAAAACACAAAATCTCTCCCTTTTTCTTCTTTGAAGCCCACGGCTCAAAAACCCCCAATATAACAATCCATAGCTTGATTTTCTAAGACCATACAAGCACTCATACATCCTTCCTATGATAACTTAAGGTGTTTGCAAGGGTTGGCTAAAGGTTTACAAGTATCTATGCAAGAAAAGCAAGATTAGAGTTTTGGCTTGAATTAGGATTTTCATGAGTTGCAAGCTAGGGTTTTATTGCTAAACAAGTGTGTAGATCTTGTTGTTCATCACCACACATCATATTAAAGTTACCTAAAACCATTTATGTCTTTAAATTTATCATTTTATATGTATATAAGTTCTATGTAGTGAAATCACCATTAGGATGCTTTTAAAACATGTTTTTTTGAAACACATCCAAACTTTCTGTTTGGATTCGACATATAACCTGGTCATTTTATAATTTTATAAGATAGTACGTCTCATGACGATTCCAAAAAGGTAAGAAACTCGAAAAACCGATTTATAACGAAAAAGATACGACGATTTCAAGTTTACGTTAAATATATACTTTTATAAAACTATTTTTATAAAAGTTACTATTCACCACAGAAACTTATACTTTTAAAACATCAATAAATCGATAAAACTTTTAAATACGAAGACGTGCTCGAAAGAATCGCTAAAAACGGAGTTAAAACGAATAAGTTACGACATTTACGAGATTTACGATAACTAAATCTATAAAAATAAATATATAACTGTTATGAACAGTAAAAAATCACTATTCATCAGAAAACTCAGATTTTGAAAATGTTATATTTTGATAACTCGTCTTAATACGAAGGCGTGGACATAAGAACGAAGAAACGACCTAAAACGAAAAATTACGTCATTTTTACTAAAATTACTATAAACTTTTTACTTTATAAATAAGATTTCACTAAAACGATTAGATGGTGATGTAGCTATATAGAATTATTATTGTTATAGTTAATCAAAGGTACTAAATTACTAGGGAGTTTCAAATGAACCTCTTCGGGGTGGCGTATCAGACGAGTTTTTGGATTTACGATTCTAAAGTGTCCTACTCCTCATACGTCACTACATGACCAGCATAATTATGATAGCCCAATCGATATATGATGAAGCTATACGACCTATAAATAAACAAAAGTGTTATATACTTATACAACTCTAAATTGATAGGTTTGCATTCGATCGTAATCGTGACGCATTTTCTATTGTGAATACTTATTGATTACCATTCACTCGAGGTGAGTTCATAGCCCCCTTTTTACTACGTGATTGTTTTACAAAATCTACGGGGTGAATTACATTGCTTGTTTTACTATTGGACACAAGTGTTTTTCTAAGTGTTTTCAAAGTGTTTACAAAGTGTATGCTATCCAGATTACTGCCTGAATATTATTGCTAAGTTACCTTATTGCCGTGAAGTCCCTATTTATCATGAACCGTTAATTGCTATTGTAGTAAGCGCGAGTGTTGTGGATAGATCTATCGGGACTGGAATTTTACAATTGATCCTTCACAATTTGATCATAAAATTTTACAATATACTCAAAGCCATGATGACGACGTCGTATTGGCTGCAGGCTTCGGGTTTTCTGCTGGGCTAAATGTGGTGGTGGCCCAAGTCTCCTGGCTATGGTTCGGCCCATATCAGGGTTTTTTAAACAATGTATTATCCACCCTTCGGTAAACTTCCACCGACATATTAAACCTCACACACTTAGAAACACCCACGTAGACGATGATGATCTATAAAGATGATTCAAAACAATTGTTTTGTATTCAGTTTACCTCCGATTGATTAACAAGTAATTGAAAACAAATAAAATTGAATCTGATTTTAGTTTTGGTATAAAGATATGAATCTAGATTTGTAATTAAGGTGAAAGGATATGGTGTCATAACTTACAGGATTATGATTTTGCAACTGATGCTTTTGTTGGAACTGCTTTTGATGATGATCAGAATAAAAAGAAATTGGATTGTAGGCATACATATTCATTGCTTAGAAAGTTAAAAGGGTTCTTTTACTACTATTTTTTAATAATTGTATTACTTTTGTTATCACTTCTAGACTGGGGAATGACTCTCTTTTATGTGCATACATATTGATGACAGTGACAGGTTCCACAGCAAAATGGCAGGTTATTTCTTTTTTTCTCAGGTTTTTTTCCTTTATGTTTGCCTATGTCGATGTTGCTACAACCTTTTGTGGTTATTTACATTAGCCTTCTATGTCTTCCTACCACAGTTTGCATAACTCTTACGTGACGATGGAAAACTTTGGATCTGTAACTCAAGTAACTTCGGTTTCATTTGTTGGTTTATATTGCTTTTAGCTCTCATGCTAATTTATAACCCTTATGAATGCATTTTTTTATGCTTTGTTCACATACAATTAGTCATTATTGTCTTCCTATCTCTGATTTTTGTTGGTCATGGCATGCTTTATACTGTTTTCAATGCATATTACATATTTCGACTTATCTCGAGCCAATCTTTGGGCACGGGCAACTATATGTCGCCTTATCTCGAGCAACAACTATTAGCCTCAAAATATTAAGTCAAACAATGGAAGTTCGTTCAAAACTATGTTAGGTCTCGGTCACTAAATTAATATACGTTGTAATAGGCTAGACGGGTAAATGGGCTCTTATTTGTAATCTAATCGGTCATGTGTATCGGGCGAAAGCCCAAGTAAACCCGAGCCTGACCCGTAGAATTACTAAAGGCATGCAAGCCTTTAATCTTAACTATAAATACCCCTCTCCAAGGATGGAGAGGGTGTTGGTTCATTTGTAACTTTTCATTTGCAAGTAATCCTTCTATTTTCTCTCATTATCTCTCTCTAAAATTCTTCTCATCTCCTAATCTTAATTACTTGTTCTTAATATGAAGTGAAGTGATTTATTGGTTACCGACATTTGGTATCAAGAGCCTCGGGTGTTTAGTGTTTGATTTGTGGTTTAAAAAATCAAATTTCGTGTATTATTTTTTATTTTTTTCTTCTTTTGGTTCGAACTAAAACGCAAAGAAAAAAAACCTTGGTTTGATCTTTATTTCGTGGCTAAAATTGTTAAAGTTGTGTACTTTCGTGCTTAAAACAAACCCTTGTATCGTTTAGTGAGGTTCTACAATTTATTTCGTGGCTAAGATGAGAGATTGTAGAATTTTTCTTGCTTGCGTTTTGCTAAATGCTTTAGTTTCCGTTTGTTATAAAGGTTGCATTTTATGTATAAAGACAAGAAAGAGTACCACGTGAAAACGACTTGTGAAAGTGACCTTTGTACTTGTTGCGTTTTGCTCAAAGTTCATTGCGTTTTGCTTGAAAGACATTGCGTTTTGCTCAAGACTGTTGCGGTTTGCCAAAGATCGTTGCGTTTTGGTCAAGATTATTGCGTTTTGCTTAAAGACATTGCATTTTGCTTACAAAGAAGACATTGCGTTTTGCTTACAAAGAAGACATTGCATTTTGTCTAAGATTCTTCATGCGTTGTTCCTATGATTCTTCACCGCGTTTGTCTAAGATTCTTCACTGCGTTTTGTCTAAGATTCTTCACTGCGTTTTGTCTAATTATCTTCATTACGTAAACTCATTTCAACCAAACCAAATCATAATTAAACAACATATCACCTAATCTAACAAACAATCATCACTTTTAACATACAATCACTAATCATTGTATCGATCCAACACTTATCATAAAACAATCAATCAAGGACTTAAACACAATTAATTCAGAACAGACAAACCTTAATCCAAATCAATTAACATTCACGGTTTTCTATTGATTTTGTAAAATCCCGCGAAAGACACAATTCTTTTCTCGGTTTTAATCACAGACTTGTAAAATCCCATGGACATTTATTGTTTTTCATTTTACCACAGATTCAATCATAACACATCCACTTAAGATCCTACAAATCTTTTACACTTCATAATTCACGATAAAATGGAAAAGAAAGATACCTTATCTTCGTGTTCAGATTCGGAAAAACAACAAATGCAACTAATTCAAGACAAATCAAAAGAAAGTTGCATGGTATCTTTTCAACAACTTCATTCACACCTCAAGTGTCTTTCAAACAACGACTTAAAAGGAAGTCGAACCGAGGATGGATTCAAACGCGCATTTGCAACACTCTTTGGTCAAGATCTAGAGACTTTCACGGGCACAATGTTCCTGTACATGGATCAACTACAAAAGCAACTTGACAACGAAGAATTTCAAGAGATTGGATTCATGTCTGCTTTTAAAGTACTCGAGACACAGTTTCAGATGTTCATCAAGTCACGGTTTTATTTGGATGATGAATATGTTGACATGACACGCAACAAATTCCTACAATACACTCGACTCGATATTCCAGAATTCCGTGACACACTGATCCAACACATGGAATCTCTTAAGAAGTCGATTGGTGAAAGAGCGATGCATAAAATGGAGTATGACAGCAGGGTGAATGAAAGACTGATCCAGACAACAGAGGAAAAGATTGATACGAGTAATGCATTGGATGCATTGGATGCTAGTTCAGTTATCATTGAAAGCAATGGGACAGAATCAAAAGAGCAGGATACAAGCAGCAGATCAGGGAATGATGCACATGTTGATGATGCAGATATCAGACCCATATATGATGAAGAGCCAATGGCTGAGGTACAAATGACTGCTGATGATAATGTATCTGCTACAGGACAACAGCATACTGAGCAACCTGAATTCAATAATGAAGGAGAGGTTGACCAGAATGCTGAACAATGTCATGACATACGTCCTTTACCTGCTAAATTAACTGATAACATGACAACTGAACTCTCAGATCAATCACTCGAGTCTGAAAATGTATGTCTCAAAAAGACTGTTGCCCAATTTCAAAAAGATTTTTCAAGAATGGAAGCACATTGTGTTAATCTTGAACTTAAATATCAAAATCAAGTTTTAAAAGAAGGGCAACAAGGTCAATTTTTGAATGTAAAAAGTAATGAAGCCAAGGTTAAACATGACATAGATGTAATTGAAACAATAAACATCGAATTGGAACATAAAGTGGCTAAATTACTTAATGAAAATGAGACTTTCAAAAAGAATTACAAAGAACTGTATGATTCTATCAAGACTACGGGAGCTAAGACCACAGAACACACAACTTCTTTAATTGCTAAAAATGATGAATTCAAAGCTCAACTTCAGGAAAAAGGGTTTGCAATTGCAGCATTAAAGAATGAGTTAAGGAAACTAACAGGCAATAGTGTGAATACTAAGTTTGCAAAACCATCAATCTTTGGGAAACCGGTTTTACATCAACAGAGAAACCATTCAGTTGTTAGACAACCGACTGTGTTTAAGTCTGAACAACCTAGAATTTCAAAACCACGGTTTGCCTCCCATGTTGATGTGAATAACAATTTGTCAAAACCAGTTACTACACATTATTAGCCTAAGGACAAGAATAGCTGTAAGTAAAACCTCATCACATGATTGCACCCAGCTCATCTAGGTACAGCTCAAATGACATGGTTCATAATCATTACCTAGAGGAAGCTAAGAAAAGGACACAAGAAAAGGATAGGAATTCCGATCCTAGTGTAATGCCTTTTGCTACATCACAAAGCACAACATCTAAGAGTAGTTGCGTAACGACACAGACTGTGCCCATAGCAGAACACTCTAGGAATTCTAGGAATTTTTCAGACTCTAAACATTTTGTTTGCTCGACATGTCAGGAATGTGTTTTAGTGCCAATCATGATGCTTGTGTAACAAAATTCTTGAATGAAGTCAACACACGTGCTAAGGTTCTATCTAATCAGACAACAAACATAAACAAACCCGTAGAGAAAATAAGTGTTGCAAAGAAACCTGAAAGACAAATCCTAAAAGGACATAGGTTTTCAATCAAAGAGACTACCATGGTACATGAGAAAACAATGTCTCCTAGATCTTGTCTTAGGTGGAAACCGACGGGTAGAATTTTCAAGACAGTTGGTCTTAGATGGGTTCCAACGGGAAAGATATTCGCCTCTAGCATAACCAAGGTTGACAGTGAACCCACACATGGTTCAAATGTAGATATCTCTTATATTCATGCATGCAAACAAACTATGGATTTAAGTGCAGGTACATCCTTCAATGGTCAAAAGCAATAAAGAATTGACTTAAGTGCAGGTGAATTGTACAATGTAAAGCAGGAAAATCTCAGAGTATGGTTGCTGAAAAAGCTGATATCTCAGAAACCAGTGCCACAATGGTTTCACAAAAGATGAAATTGCTTTCAAAAGAAAATGACGTTTGAGAAAATCAGTTCAGGCCTCGTACCCCAACGACAAATGATGTCTGACCACAACAGTCCAGACCTCGCACCACAACGACAAGAGATGCTGTTGAAAATGTCACTTCAGGCCTCGTTCATCAAGGACAAAAGGCGTCAGATTATGACAACTCTAGCCCCGTGCCCCCAAGACAGAATGTTGTTCCTACAACAGAAAAGA